>JAQFYM010000868.1:0-46565 GCA_034694785.1 Agrenia bidenticulata
TGTAAAAATTTTGTTCATTTACGCTAGCAAGGATCCAGCCATCCGCAAAATACGAAAAATGTTTGCATATTTGAATTGAAACTATTTATAACCTGTGATTAAATTAATCATTTTACATTTTAAATCGACGCCCGCATTTTAAGTAGCCTCTATCCAAAGATCTGAAAACTTACTAAAGTTCTTCCTCTGTTCGGGAATCGTTTGAATGTATGCATAATATCAATGCTGATGGCGTAGAGTATTTTAACCAATAAATTCTCATCTATATGTTAGTAAGTAATATCTTGTGATCGAGACCAAGACCTGGGTGGTCAACTTGCGGAGTAAGAAGGATATGAACTAGCCTTTAGGGTATATTTTTGCCTGATGAATTTCATAAGTATCATCTGGCTTACAGATACTAAGTAAATGCTTTACCGGTAGTTGGAGAGTGAACCATAGGCTTAAAAGATTGCTTTTGTGCTAAGAAGGCCAGATTTGCCTCACCATGGCTTATGTTGTGAAATGTAAATAGCTGAAATTATAATTATAATTTAACATGATTGAAATTTAAACTGTAAATCGCGTATAAAATAGCCCTTAAGAAACGCATGCAAAAGGACAACTATAATGTTGCAAACGAAGTTTTGGTCGAAATGCTCGTGATTTATGAAAGCGATCCTCAAACTTTCCGTGACTTATTGACTTACGTGCTATTGGGACTCGTGGGATACTTAAAAACGGATTCCGTTATTAAATCGAATATGACTACGGTTGACATATTCTCCCGTATTTTTTATTACTGAACTAATGTAAGTACGAACGACGAAAGACGTTGGTGAAAAGTGCAAATACCTTACCCCTGTTAGTGATACATACATAATTTGTACACTTTTGTACAGACATGATGAAAGGCAGATCGATGTGTATTGTAATTTCTTTTAATATCTCTTGAACTTAAGGAAAAGAGAACAGTTCAAATTTCTCATTTTTAATACAAATACATTAAGGACGGGATTATGCAGACACTAGCGTACGCAAACTGTTTTTTTAAGAGATTGTAAGAATATTTAGTGTCCTTCATAAGCATAATATTATAAAAAATGATGTGTTGTGTTGTGCCCATATCTCTACATACTGAGAGTACAGGGAATATAGCTGAATGAACTTTATTGTATAACACGAATAGGAATGGCTAGACGTTATTTAACTATATAAATATCATGAGTATGTACCCAGAAACAGGCCATTTTATTAACAATGTATTATTAGAAGGATGTATAGGGAATAAACCATCATCCTGATGAAGTAAGATACCACAAAAAACGAACCAAATAAACCCATTCCAATTTCGTTATAATTGGGGTTCTCTGGTTGATTAACGGTATTATTATGACTAGTAGTTTAGTTTGAAAATATTTGTTCAAGAAAGCTGAATCCGTAGTTGTAGCCTAATTAACTTCTTTGTTAAATATTTATTTTAAAGAATGAATTAGGGAAACGGGAGGAATAAACTTGGCGTCATATTTATTTCATTGTCCGCGTTATTAACTGCTCATAGAGTTTTCTTTCTCAATTTATTCTTACTAGTCAAGTCAACTTGTGAATGATTGCATTAATAATTATTATTTACTAGCGTTAAACAAATAAAGGGTTCGTATGGGTCACTTCCTCATATCATTCCCTGTAACCTTTGGTAAAAAAGACGCTCGGCTGACAGGATTGAGTCAAGGGACAATTCATGTAAATGTCCTTCACGAAGGTTAAGGGAGGAATTTTAGAGAAGCTCTCGATGGACCGAGAGCTCTTGCATGCAAATTAACGAAATGTAGAATATGTATTCAAGCTAATGTGTACAGGGACTAGATAAGGGATAAGAATTGCCTTTGGATTCACAAGAACCGATGCAACATAGCGAATCTATAACTCATCAAATGATCTTTTCAAATGCCCTCCTTGTTAAATCATGGGGGATATTATGTTTTTCGAAGTTAGAATCTGGTCTTTGAAATTAATGTCATTGAAAAGCATAATTATTCCATTAGTTTATTTGTGAGTTGTTAGAATATATACTTGCAGCATAAAAAATCAAACTAAAGAACAATTCACAAAGATTTAAACACGACTTAACTTATTCATTCTGATAACTAGCCTAAAATTAAATACAAGGTTACCCTTAACTCTTAGGTTTACAAATACGTATAACGAGTTGCAGTGAAAGTGATTGAATTGAGGATATTCATGGTAGTTCTAAATCGTATCTTGCTTACAATACTTATTGCATTAGGTAAGGTTTAAATAAATAGTTTATATATTAATAAGGCACTGGATGAAAGTTGATTGAGGTTTTCAATAATGTGAATTACGTTCAGCTGCATGTATGGAACCCAGCATTACTACGTTTAAATAAAACCCGTACGACAATATATGGCTACAATTACTCCAGTTTAAATTAAGAGAAATTGCATTAAATTGCATTTTTCGGGCAATAGAAACTATAAGATTTTACATCTTAACAATCGGGAGAACTGCGATATAAAAAAAATATATGACTAAAGAGCAACTGCTTTCTTTTTTGATTTTCTAGACGGGTGTAATTCTTGTTTAGTTCTATAAACAAATTAATCAAACAGTGCCCTTCAACACTACGTACATGGGACTCACTAACACTGTTGACAACAATACCAGTAAATATTATGATTATTATGATTGTGGAGGAACTACAGATGACATTAACTGCTTCATAGCTGCCCCAACATCAAAACAAATCTGCTTTACTTTCTGCAATAAAACTGGCGAACTTGGCGAAGTTGAATTGATTGATAATTTTTTAAACTGTTCGGATTCAAAGAAAACAGGAATCTCTGAATTCATCCGAGCAACTTGGAATCGTATATTTTCAATACTCTGCTTGATCTCTTTTCTCGAAACCATCTCTTTCTGTGATTGAAAGTATTCGTTAGGCCAATAATAATTATCATATTACATGTAACTTAGTATTTCACAACGACATACCATCACAATTATAGAAGTGGACATTTCTTGAACTTCTTCGTAGACTGCATTGGATGTCAACTGAATCCCTTGTAGTCGTATATTCAATCAACACCTTAATCAGTTCAACTATTCTTCGTGTCGTTTCTTGTACCACTTTGGTAACTCCTAGTAGTTGCCCCCTTCGCGCGCATAGTTCCGTCGTTTTCGGTCTTCCAGATAGGCTAACCTCCTGTGGATATTTCATTCACAAGTTTTTTTATTGCAGGATAAAAAGACATGCAAAAAATCAGTAGAAATTAGATACTTTTCTGACCTCATATAGAAACGTCTTTGGTTCACACATTGAAGAGGGTCGTAAAGGTTTTAGTTTGGCATTTAAGAATGTAGACGGAGATTTTCTCTCTCCATTATGTCCATTCACGAGTTTTGGAATGCTAGATGACTCCAATTGGTTAACCTGCTGTAATTTTCCACTTCTCAGTTCCAGATTTTCATGGAGGACAGAACTGACCTATTAAAAGGTATATCCTTCATTAATTTTTTCAATTGTAGTTGTTAATAATTCTTAGTAATTAGGAACATGCTTTATAATCTACCACCATTGGTTCAGAATACAAGTACACGTTATACAACAATCTAGGATTTAAAAATTCTCAGATTTCTTGCCTGTGAAAAGTTTGCAATTGCAAGACCTGATGATGAACAAACAACATTTAATACTTGGGTGGAATTACTTGAAAAAAAGTGAATGTGCAAGTACAATACACATTTGTTTATAAATATATTAGGATTGGAAAAAAAGTTGTGCAATAAATAAAAAGTTCATAAACAATATGTAAAGGCTGTATTCAATAAAACCAAAATTAACCAGGAAAAGAAATTAACCCGCTAATATACCGTAAACCATTATTGAATGAAGAATCAACACAAGTTTTTAAAAGTGTATTCAGGTACAAAAATGTAGTTTCACTTACCATGCGTTGCAAAATGATTACTTCTTGCTTGAATGTTTGATTACTCTCTTGAAGTTCCTGAATTTTTGCTTCAGCTTCAATTAGTTTGGATAACAAACCATTTTCCTTGATCGGATTGACCTCGCAGTTAGACACTGGTTTCACATTTGAACTACTGATTAGTGTGGTTTCATCTAATGTCGCTCGCTGTGATTTAAAAGATCAGAATGTTCATAAATTAAAAATACTTGTGGATCAAAACTATTAACTAAACATACCTGCTGTGCTAGAATAGTCTGCTGTTCTGCTAAAATAAGATCTTCATCCGAGGCAACGCTGTCATACAACGGAAAGTCGTCATCTTCCGTCAAGCCGAGTGGTGTAGTTGCATTGCTTATGCTATTTGACTTTACTTCACTATTCAAGAAAATATTTTTTTCAATCTCTACATCTGGGGCACCATTACAATGACGCCGTTTGCTTTCAGATAGAATCAAAGTTATCAAACAGCAGATTTCCTCGTCCGTGAGTCTAGCGAATTTCTGACGGGTCTGATTTCTTACTGAGGGGTAGTTCTGATTTACAGGAAGAAATGCGATGGAGAATTTAGCTTTTTCGGCGTCACAACTAGAAGCTAAAACTACAAAATCAAACGTGAATTTTCAATGTTAGTCAACACAGCCTCGATTACATTGATAAAATCCTTTGCACTCACTTTTCTCAATTTGACGACGATCAACTTCATCATACAGGTCCGCTGCAAGTTGTTCCAGTACATGAGGTGGTAGCTGCAGGTAAAAAACTAAACGTTAGGAAAACTAAAACGTAGCTGATAGTAATGAATTAAAATAGACTCACATTTTGAATTGCCGTCTCCTGTTTACTATTATTTGATTTGGTATTAGGAATGACGATATGCTTTGCAGATAAATGATCTGGATATTCATTACAGACGAAATATGACAGCTGGTCAGTCAGTTCGTACCGAAGTTCCATTATTCTTTGAGCTAGCTCTTTGTGCCCTGCAGCCCTATACAAAATTGATAGTAACATATATAATTGATTTGGTTCATAGTGGTCTGTGGTCTTCTGAAACAAGAAGTAGATGAATTACATTGCGTGCTCTACAGGTGTTTGACCTAAATAGTCTGCAGCATCTGTCTGAGCTCCATGAAGAAAAAGGAGTTCAACTTGCAACACTTGTCCATTTCTTGCAGCAACATGGATCGGTCTCGTCCCCTTTTCCTACATTTATTAAAACTAATATTATTTTCAATTACATATTTTCATCATTCAATATAAATAGTAAAACGATCAACGATACCGGATGGAAAAAATTTGGATCTGCTCCACAAGCTAATAATCTCAGAGTTGTGTCCAAGGCCGACGTTCTAACAGTAGAATGTAATTCTTGATTGCGTACTTCAAAAGGATCAGTATTAGATCGCAGAACAAATTGATGCTGAAAGTGCTTCATTTGGATAAACTTCTTTCTTATTCTATAATATGTTCAATCAAAATTAACCACATGTTCTTTGAAAATTAAAAACCAAATACAACTAATCCAAGGAAACCGTACTCTAAAGATTCATTGGGACCAGGTTTCTTAATTTGTGCATCTTTTTCGGATTTAGATGGGTCTAGAAGTGTGTGCTCCCAAACATGGTTAGCAGCCCCACCAGCCAGTATCATCACCGTCTTTTTGAATAAATAGACAATCGATTATTGATTCCGCACTTATTCATATCAAGTATGCTTATATATCTTACACAGAGCGTTAATCAATTTATACCTTTTTGAGATTCGGATGCCACTTTGATCCTCTGAGAGATTTTACTCTAGAATACTGAGGTCCCAAACTCCGGTGAACAAAGCAACATCCTTTGCAGAGCAATAAACCTCTATTCAGTGATGCCCACTCTGGATCTAAAAAATCCAACCATAATAATAATCTTACCACACCCAATTTCAATTCACAATTCTAAACAATAACAAACATTGTCACCGAAATAAGAATAATGAATTTTATAATCTCTAGATATGCGTTACCTGCAGTAGAGCAGTCCCCACATGAGACGCTTCCTGTGCTTAAGTCTCCCATTAAAAATTCTTAATTTAATCCCACAGAGATGATTGTCGATGAATCGGAAATCAGATGGGGAATAAGAATCGCAGCTCACAGCTCCTCAGAGTGACTACCTTCTTGAATTATACGATGGGAAGTGATGGTGATATCGTTTGAACCATCCTTTACCTTAATTGATGCATAAAAACATGAAATTGAATATAATACAATGACTCTATTTATAGTTAAAACGCCTTACCCAAGTCAACAAGTTGTATTTGTGCATCCCATATACATTATATGTTATGTGTCATCATATGGTCATTTATTACTTGCTCCCTCCCCAACCTAGTCTTAATTATCAGTCTACGTCATCTGAAGATTTAAATTAAACGTCACAAGAATAATTTGATCAGAAATTAGACAGCACCACCACTGCCGGAAACGAAATGGTCAAAAAAATTCTCAGTGCAGAGTTAAAATTGGAATTCTGAAATTGTGGAACTGACTTACCAAATTCCATCTTTTTATCCTCCAGAGTCGAGAGAGAGGATTTATGGCGATAACAATGAGCGAAGCACAAAAGCGGGACTACAAAAACAACTAGCTTGAACTTTGGCACAAGAGGAAAGGGCAATTAATGGAGACACATAAAAAGGTTAATTAATTAAATAATAAGAAGCGTAGGATAAATTATGTCCCCTGTACAGGGAAATAAAAGCTTCCTTTCACAATCTCCGCACAAGAATATGAAGGCCGGGTTGATTGAGACGACGGAGGATGAAAGTGGAAGTAGCAGCAATCCAACCATTGGGAAAAAGTCTGCCACTTCTGTCCCACTTTTAACCCCAAGTTGGAATGACGTGAGCCGAGAAAACCGGGACTTTAAACGAGGCTCTTGTAAATATTCTTGTCACTCTGTATTTATCTCCAGGTTCAAAGGGCAAAGGTCATTTTTGGGGCTTTTGGGGGAATTAGATTTGTTCATTCAAGAAGCTCAGAGAGTAGAAGACACTATTTCCCCACTGACAAGAATATCATCCAGCCTCACGCACAAGCCGCTCTAAGGGTTGACAACAATCGCTGGCTGGTCCATTGCTGATTGTTGATTATTGCACAGCACACAGAGATTTGTGTATCAAAACATTGGCTTTATTGTTGAATTTTGAATTAGCAATTTACAATTAGCAGACTGACTGAGCTTTGTGAGGTGCTGAAACTAGATTGGATTTGAAAATCATCAGGGGAAATTTAGTATCTCCATCCATACAACTGCTCTAAAATGAAGAAGGCTACCCCTGCACCTATCAGTCCTATTAAAAGCTTCCTCGCTGGAGGTTTTGGTGGTATGTGCCTTGTGTCAGCTGGACATCCGTTGGACACAATTAAGGTTGGTCATTGTTGGCATTAAAGGTATTCTAGGGGTGCATTTGAGATTTTATTTGGTTAAGTGTGAAGTGATTAGGGTCTCGGTAAACCGGGTACCCAGTCTACCGAGTGCCGAGACAGTGTAAGGTGTAAGGCATCTCTTTTAAATTTGCAATATGAAAGTATAAACATCATTTTGTGTAAACTAGTCAAATTTAAACTTATAACCCACAGTATCTAAATAATACTAAATATTTGTACATTCAGGTCCGACTTCAAACACAACCCATCGTAGGCCCTCCCATCTATAAAGGAACATGGGATTGCTTTAAGAAAATTGTCAAGCTAGAAGGCCCCCTGGGACTATATAAAGGTAAAAATTGAATGACACGGACTTAAAGCAGAAGATATTGATTGAAGTTATTAGATGATAATTATTTTCGGTATTATAGGAATGGGAGCCCCGATCGTTGGGGTAGCACCCATTTTTGCTCTCAGTTTTTTTGGTTATGGAGTGGGCAAGAAGATGGTTGCTCGACATGAAGATGAAGAGCTCAGTGCTTTACAGATGATGTTCGCTGGAGGAATTTCGGGAGTGATGACAACTGTTATTATGACTCCCGGAGAGAGAATAAAATGCCTTCTTCAAGTTAGAATTTAATAATTTTTGAGTTTAATTTTATTGATAGGAAAGATTCTGGGATGTTAATCTGATAAATAAGATTGATATTAATTACAAAACAAAATATAACACTATAAAATTATGCTGGTAATTTTTAGATCCAACAAGGTGCAGGAGCCGCTGTAAAGTATGCTGGTCCAATCGACTGTGTGACGCAACTTATGAAAGAAGGAGGAATTCGAAGCTTGTATAAAGGAACCTGTGCTACCCTTCTTAGAGGTAGGATTTCATTTCTTAAAACTAAATCCAAATTATTGTTAAATTTGAACACATTTTGATACTTACTAATGTATAGATATCTGAGTTAAGAAACTCTTAAACAGTTTCGTTTATGCTTTTATTGTCATCCTCCTGTCTGAAGAAGTTGCTGTTGGTTGAATCTTGCAAGTTTGAGAGATTTCCTTGAAATCGGTGGATAAATGTTTTGTGAATTAGTTTCTTGAAGGTTCGGTATGACTACAATGTCATTATTTTCAGCTGCGGGATTATTATTTCTATCTCGATCTCGACCTTGGTTCTTCTTTTTATTTCCATTTTTCTTGGGTTTTCCCGACCTTTGTCTTGGAGCTTTAGTCGTTTCTACTTCAGTTTCAAGGTCTATTATTGGAATGCTAGTGGAGATATTCACTGTAGATTCGGATATTAAAGGAAGCGGTTTAGTGTTCAAATTCCTTTCGTTTGTACTCAGAGTCGGAAGAGTTTCAGTGTAATGCAGAGTTTTTCCATTGGTGTTATGGACGAAGGATTCTGCAGTAGTTTGTATGGTATTATCCAATAATGAATTCGGGAGAACTCGCTTTTCCATCCCATCTCCAGCTAATGGTAATGTTACCGTAAAATTCGTATGTGTCATGTCTTCAATAGCTTCGAAAGGATTTGTCGCATTCAGTATCATCGATATGTTTTGTTGCAAGGACTTGGCACAATAGTGCAGTTCTTTTTTCAAGACGTCGAAAACACTTCGATTCATAAACTTTGCCGGAGCTTTACAAACAGGTGAAACTCGTTTTTCGTATGCGTACTTCACTTTAAAAGTAGGATCAAAGTTTTCGTAGCACAGGCTTCCTTTGTCGTACTGTTTCTGACATAAAATGCTGTTAGGTTGGGGCACGTAATATCTTTTGACCTGGTTTGTGAGTTGAGAGTTCCAGTTCTTCATATCGCAAGAACAATGCCATGGGTTGCCTTCCAGGCGAATGAGTTGTGCTGGAATTTTGGTGAATATACTTGGTGGAAGTGTTTTGACTTTATTGTGCTGTAGAAACACCTCTCGGAGCGACAGTTGCTGATCAAATAGTCCAGGAGGAAGGAATGCGATTTCGTTATGGGAAAGATCCAATTCATTGAGAGAAGAAAGTCCAAAGAATGCATCCATTGATATCTTCTGAATTGAACACTCTTTGAGAACAAGTTTTTGCAGCTTTGGAACTTCACTAAATGCATCATACGAAATCCGAGAAATGATTCCAGTCATTGTCAAAGACTTCAGCTCCGGCATCCCGCTGAACATGGGCCTTTCCAGAAACCCAATTCGAACATTTATTATATCCAACCGTGTCAAGGAAATGAGTCCATAGAATGAGTTTGGTAAAAGCTCCATTGCTGTGGTATAACTTCCTAGGAATAGGGTTTTAGTTGAGTTCATGATTTCAAATGTATTTGGAAAGATTGATTCTATAGGGTTGTGACGAAAGTCGGCTACTTCAAGATGTGGGAAGGGAGGCAAAGATAATTCTGACAAATGGGTTATATTGTTGTGAGAAACATCCAGTTTCTGAAGATACAATAGTCCTGCCAATCCAACCGTCTGTAAATTCAAAATTCGATTCCGAGAAAGAGACAGCGCCGTTAGATTCGAGGTGGTGAAGAAAACAAAGTCCGGCAGGAATAGAAGATCGTTCCGATCCAAAAGAAGAAACTTGAGATTATCAAGTTTGTGAAACATGTCCCAGCTAATGTCTTGGAGATTACATCCAGAAATCTTCAAATGATGTAAGCTTGGTAAAGCACTGAATGCCACAGCGATTTTCGCCTGCATTGGATTCGGATGGACCTTTGGTTCT
The DNA here is from genome assembly GCA_034694785.1 of Agrenia bidenticulata. Classification (NCBI taxonomy): domain Eukaryota; kingdom Metazoa; phylum Arthropoda; class Collembola; order Entomobryomorpha; family Isotomidae; genus Agrenia; species Agrenia bidenticulata. The sequence goes on from JAQFYM010000868.1 coordinate 10,108, forward strand.
GTCTTAAAAATATTGTAAGGAATGATAGAATTTTCGTTTTCATTTTGTAAAGGTTGCAGCAAGATAACTTGAGACGATGGGATATCATTATCAATGGAGTCTTCGTCGGTTTTGTAGTTAAAACGTAGAATAGTTCTTGTCATCTCATGGACCTGATTTTCTACTGAGCGTTGGAGGAGGGTCACGGTGTCCATGCTGAGATATTTAAGTTTCTTGAGATTGCTAAATGCATCGGCGGAAATGATAATAACATCGCCATTCGGCCTTTCCTCCACCGTTGTGTATCCTTGAACTTCAAGTCCAATTAACGAATGTAAATTTTCCAAGTGAACCTTATTCAGTGTGATATTTCCTGAACCTGGTGCTTGCATCAGTGATAGTACCTGTAATTATATTTTAAAAGCAGTACTACAATCAGTTTAAATTACATTGTTGTTGTATTATCGAGTATTAATTTTGCGTACCTCAACAGAAGGAAGGAGAGTATTTAAAGTGGCTGTAAGCAAATCGGAAGAATTACTTCTTAAGATACACGTCACTGTCTCTAGCATTCGTTCAGTTAGCCGTTTTCTGGTTGCGGCCGGGTTGTCAAATACCTGGAATAATTCATTAATAGTATTTAAACCGTTTTCAAGATTTATAATGGAAGTAATTTAGGTGGGTCCTAACTTCATTGTGTTCCGTGTACGGGTTGAAGTCTTCATGTTGTGGATCGTCCTTCTGTATGTTAATATCGGTTTCAATCCACTTCCAAGATGCAAGATTTGACATATAATCTTTGTAGCAGACGCAATCTGAGGGACAACTTCCAGTTGTTGGTAGTGCAGTATTGGGCTTATAAAATAGGATTTTCTTTTAGAATCTTTGGTTTCGCAAGTTAGAAGAGCAGAAACAGTGTAGAAGCTTACCTGGACTTGATGTACAATTAAAAGTAATAGTGGGCGAATTAGAAATCTTCCGGTCAACATTCTTAAGCTATGTTGCGTGGCAATTTCCAGGTTATGTCTTGTTACATTTGTGTGAGAAAGATTACTAAGAGCTGAACCGGAAAGACGAATCTCATTCTCTCAACCTTATCACCAACTATTTCCGTGCTTCTCCCTGTCATGGTTAATCCCAATATTCTGTTGTTTAGATGATCATAACGAGAACTATTCAATCCAAGGAATATAAAAAATTATATATTGATATGAAACGAATATAGTTGAATACACTAAGGTCGAAAATGCTTGTTGTAAATCAAGTATTTTTTTGAGCGAAGCATTGAATTTCCGATTTTAATGAGCCTTGTAATTTATGTTATAGATGTTCCAGCGAGCGCGATGTATTTTATGACGTATGAACAACTGAAAAGGGCACTAACTCCTGCAAATAGCACAGAACTTAGTGCGTGGCGAACATTGCTTGCTGGTGGATGTGCCGGTATTCTAAATTGGTCCGTTGCTATACCAGCCGATGTCATGAAAAGCAGACTTCAAACCTGTAAAAATTTAATAAGATTCTAAATCATTTTTTGTATAAATCAATTCAATTGGGAATAGATAGTCAGTGGTTCATTCTGATATTTTAATTTCCAGCTCCAGAAGGGATGTACCCCAGAGGGGTTCGTGACATATTCCCTAAGATAATTAAGGAAGAAGGACCGAAAGCTCTATATAAAGGATGTGTTCCTGTAATGCTTCGTGCTTTCCCAGCCAATGCTGCGTGTTTCATGGGATATGAATTAGCATTGAAGTTCCTCAATTGGGCTGCTCCCAATCTATAATCCGTAACGCTAGGCAAGCCAGTGTACGATATCTCAGAATTGAAGTTATTTATGTATCTTCTTCACATAAAATGCTGTGTATGTATCTGGTTACTATCCGACTTTTCCTCCAGATTAATCATAGCATTATAGTCTGACATTGTCATGTCACAATCGTCACCAAGTGGCGATTACTAATTCAAGTATATCCTGTCCTTGCCAACTTTTGTCATGATTAGATAATAGTTCATATTATTGCTATTATTTTGATTTCCAACTTGAAGCAATAAATCGAGTGAGACAAAATGAAATTATTCAAAACATTTATAATGGAATATTCGTTTATTATTTAATTTAAATGTAGACTAAATGTATTCAATCCAACATTATATATTATTTATTCTGTTCATTAAAACAGAAACGGTGAAGAGATCGGAGAGGCATTTGGCGGTCTTTAACGGATGAATAACTAGTGACAAGTTTGTTTACTTACATTAGATACATTTCCGTCATCCCTTCAACTGTGTGATTGTGGAGAAGAGGAGTGTATAGAGCATATATTTTCGCAAATAGGTTGGCCATTTCCAAGTAAACCATCTAATTTATATCGAATTAGGTATTTCTGTCTTTTATTTACATACCCCGGTATTCAAATTTTAACATAATCAACTAGGGAAGAATCAACGAGTACCGGCCACCGGGTATTAAGCTTCAAGTTCAAGTAATCTATATAATCACATTTAGTGTCTAAATGGTTATTATAAACAGAAAGTAATAACTGAATTAATTAACATTTAATACAGCTTCGATCTAAAACACAATATATATCTTCGGCGTGACATTAACGAATGGCCAACTATTTCTGGTGAATGATAACTTTATAACATTTCACAATGAAAAATCTAACTAACATAGATCTTCTTGTACACAAAGTAGTCCGGATTAAATGGTTGGCCGTTTGGAAACTAATCTAACCTAGGAACATGTCTGTGCTTCCTATAAGAATGTATCATGTCCTGATTTTAGAGTTCGGCTAGGTATCCCAAAAGGTTTAACTCCCCGAAATGCACCCACGTATAAACCCACCGATAATATTATTTAACAATATTGTTTTTGGTATTAATGGTACATGAGTCTTTCGAAAAATCGTTCAAGGAAGACATGAGCCTTATTTAATAAATATACGTAATAATAATGATCATTAAATCACTCGATTCATGCATTTCGGAATCCACTCCATTCGCTGGAGCCCTTAAATTCAAAACTGCAACAAAGTAATGTTTTAAAATTTGTTCAACTGTGATATAAACAAGTGTTAACAATAAAATGCATACCCTCTTAAGAAACTCTTCGGCACAAATTCGGGCGCGGGCATTAACGGCTAATTTCATTTCACTGATTTCCTTATCAATTTCTTCCATGAAATGTATAACAAAGTCAACTAGCTTGTGCTTGTACATTTGCTCAGTATGAAAATTCGTTATAAGGAAACTTATATCATATCCCTGAAATAATAATTAGAATCATTTAAAATACCGTCGATTAAAATATTCCAAAAACCGATTCGACATTAATCAAATTTGCAACCCACCTCAATGGGTTTCCGTCTCAACACGACGAAATTTTCAGCTCTCATCATCATGAATCTCATGAACTTGTGGCAGAGGATTTTTTCAATCTCATCCGCTTGTTTAATTGATATACTAACTCTAATGGAGTTTATAGAAGCTTCAATTAAAACCTTCTCCTTCTCGTTCCTACTTATAATCACTGGATTCAGTAATAATTCTCGACTTGCTCTGTAAAAACAAATCAATTCAAGTTGGTCGTTCATAAATACACTTAACTCTACTGTTTTAACCTTTCACCATTTAAAAAGTAAATGGTCCCTTACCTAACTTCAACTTCAGGCTTATTATGTCGTTCTACAACCTGGGAAGAGAAGTTCTCCAGGCACATTGCGGCAGTCAATGTGTGCCTTACAGCTGTTAGATATGGCTTAAGGGTCGCTGCCTATTTGCACAAAACAAAAACACGACATCATTATAAGAACTGTAAACTGTCCACTAAGCTCTGAACCCAGCTGGAATTGTAAATAACTAAAACCGCAAAAATCGTTAATTGTGAATTGTGAATTGACATATCACATATATAATCCCATATTCAACAGCTTTGCCTATAATACTTGGCACTTGAGTCCATTCAAGATTTCCGCAAGAATTCCATTTCAAATTTCAAAGAGATACAAATACGAACGAATGGATGGAAACAGGCTGAAACAGCAGCCGGTTTTCCAAGGGGGTCTAAATCCGAATTTCAATTGCGTTGGCATAAATTCTTACCATGATGGATGGCTTTGAAGGTAAAGACCGGCGGAAGTACAAATGGGAAATGCCCAGTCCAAGTGAGCCGTTTTGAAGAACCTATGGGTGTAAATTGTAGTGACAAGGGACTAGGAGATTGACCCCTTTTGAATACAGTAATTAATACTGAAAAGTGATGGATTTCGGGAAGAGCCGTAAACGGTCTAGTGTGTAAAAGGAATGAGTAAGACTGAGAGAGAGAGAGATGCTTCTTGTTGGAATTTGAGTTGAGTTTACCACACCCACCATGACACTTGGGCTTGTGACATCACACTCTTTCAACAGTCAGTAGTACAGACTGCCGACTGTCTCTCTTCCCTCTGCATATGATTTCTCTATGCCCGCAGTCTCCACTCTTGATTCACTGAGCTGTGGTAATATTACAATTAATTCTTTCCATGAAAACCCATTCCTTCATTTCCTTCATTAGATTTTGAGAGAAAAAGGAACATACGAATTTGGGATATTGGATAGGAAAGAGGGGGTGCTTTAGTGCTGATTTAGTTTATTATGCTCTTACAGGCTCTGACAGCCAATTAGTTTGTAGGCTGGAGTTTAGATATGTTTATCAGCTCGGCTCGTCCCTTCCTTTAACCGAAGCTTTTGCATTGTGGTTTGTAGAAGTTAGGGTTTAGTAGTGTGTGTAGTGTAGGGTTATATTCTTATGCAAACAATATTTCATTTTATCCTTTATGTATTTTTAGTAATTATGTGTTGAATCCTGCATGAAGGAGTATGGACTTGAATCGAACTTATGCTGAGTGAGAATGTTTTTTCACAATGCATGAGTACAATGTTTTTTTCAAGATGCAACTGCAACTACTGCAAGTATCATCTAAATCCGAAATTATAAACTCATTGACGGTTATCATATTTTCTTATGCTATGAACTATGAAACTGTTTTGCATGAACGGGTGCATTATAAGGGTTTTTAAGCCTGGTCATTGCCAGCTTTTTGAAACTTTGAAGTTTGAAAATGACGGTGGTAAAAGGTAAAACTCTTTAAAATCTAATAAACGAGACTAAAAACACGCACGAAAAATGTTATTCTATTGATGATGTGAAACTTACTGTCAGGAGATGCTTCATTTGCCTCATCCCCGTCTTTCCAAACCTCCTTCTACTTCTCAATTCCGAAGTTTGGGAAGATAATTTTCGATTGAATTAGCTTATAATTAGATTAATATTATATAAGCAGTCTTGCAGATAAGCATTACAAAATAGGCGTCCGCAATCGCCATAAAACAATCCAAAGGTTTAGAAGCAGTTTTGCTCATATCTTCGCCTCATTGTTGTAGTTGTCCCTTAGAACCAAACGTTGGAACGCGCTCCACCACAACCGCGCCGAAATTCCTAGTCGAACAGAGAATGACCCCTTAAATTGGACCCCTTTGACATTTCAATTGGTATCTAGTCCAATATTTCTGAATGATGTCAGTTTATAGTTATGTGACGTATATGTGAAAGTATTTTAAAAAAAGCTGAAAGGTCAATTATTAAATGCCATGGAAAATGTATTTTGCGAGAGTAGGCATAGAGTGCAGTCGCAATAAGTGGGGAATCCGTCTCTCGGAGCTCGTACCTCCTCTAGTCCATATCGGTCTGTTTTCTTTCACTCCAATTTCTTGCTTTTCTCAATCCACAATCATGTTGGAAACGTGTTTATACTAAGGATTTTATTCCTCCAATTGTTAATACATCTTGTCGAATTTGTTTCAATCAACCCTCAGCTCAACCCGTCACTGCTTTCGAAGGGTAAAAAAAATCGAGGAGAAATTCGGCGAAGAAAAAACTGAATTATGTTAGATAGAGAGGGGAAATGATCGGGAAGTGATTCACTGCACACTGAAGACTTGTAAGGTGGTGATAGTGTCGTGGAGACAGGCAGGCAGCTAATGCTGTCCGAAAATTGATGGTAATGCTCCGATTTCTGTCAAGAGTAAAAAGTAAAAGGTGATGACTCGGTTGGATTTCTATAATTACAGTTTCAATTTCAGATTCTGGATTCAGAGCGCGGAAATTTCCATCGGACTTGAACATTTTCTCCGTTATAGTCAAGATTTGAAAAGGCAGCTGAAAAAGGTTGGAAAGCTGGTAGAACTTTCGTCTGTTAGACAAGGTCAAAGGTTGGTCCTCACGTTTTTTAGTGATTTTAATTTGTATTTTGTAGAGAAAATTAGACATTAAATTGAAAATTGAATGATTCATTAGTACACGAATAAGGCTTAAATATTATTGTGTAATAACTGGAGTTTATTGCCTGTTAAGGTAGTAGTACGGAAACGTAGTCAAAGAGAAACATGGGGAAGAAAAAAAGTGGACGAGTTGGGGGGATTAGGTTGGAGGCGAAAGCAAGTGAGGTCAAGCCCAGCCAGTCTTCATCAAAGGCAGTGTCGTCAGCTGCCACTGTAAGCGTCAATAATGCAGCTCAGAAGATGACTTCTTTGTTGGGATCGGTCAAAATGGGCAGTACGGAGGCGATTAATATCGACATGGATGTCGAGTCACCTTTGGAGAAACTCATGGCTAGAGCAAACGATGAGGTAGGATCGGGATAGAACCCGATTGAGACGCTGGGTAAAAAATGTAAAGGATGTGTACTTAAAAACTTTTTGTTATTTAAGGAATCTGTGAAAGTCTTTGCTGAAGCTTGGAATCATGGAATTACTGAGAAGCTCAACCTCCGAACTGTCAACACAAACGTGTCTTACGAAGAGTTTGAAAGGCTGATTAGTTCAAAAAAGTTGGATTCAAATTTAAAAAAGTGTACTGGATTTGTTCGGAAAATGGTAGGGATCTATTGTTTATTATTTGTACAACTTAACAAAGATTAATGGGAGAATATTTTTCAGAGACAATACACCGAGTCACAAAAATCTTCGATTGAAAATGATTTGAAAACGCTCAATTTGACAAAGTACTTAAGTGAAATTGCTGCAGCTGTGACAGAAGCTCGCTTTAAAATCGGTGAACTTTTAGATGTCATCGTAATATGCTCGTGGATACATCAAAGGTACTCTGAATTTTCTCTAATGCTGTTGGATAACTACAGGAAGGCTTTCCCTGCAAAGAAAACAGATATTGTAAGTTTATTTTTTCGGAAATCGATTCGCCATTCATTTATCTACGAAATTAATTCTAATTATTACTATATATGGATGTCACATTATTCTTAACGATCTATTGATTGATTGTTTTCAGTCTCCAGCGGTTTTGAGCAAGCTTGCCGTTGATCTTCGTATGGTAGGAGACTTAGTCGTATGTGGAATTCTTCCCCTTGCCGAAGGATATTCACTAATAGTCAACGTAACGCGAAGTATGATCAGTATGGATAAAGAAGGGATGCAGTGCCTTATTCCCGTTCTCTCTTTTTGTCGTGGTCTGGGTGATGATTTCCTTGGAGTGATTCCTCATTCCATTTCCACTTTGTGTGACCAGTTCGCTGTGAGTCTTGTTAGAAGTAGTGTTTTTCCGATGCCGAAAAAAGATCAGGTCCGAGGATGGATAAAAGATTATTTCTCAACCACAGTTAATGCCATGCTCAAGGTTAAATTATTTCAATCAAATTGATCAAATCTTCATGCAGAGTTTTAACCCTATCTTTTTTTTTAAACTAACAGATGCAGAGCGAAGTACAAAAATCAGAATTGCATAACAGAAGGCTTTTAAGGAGTAAGGGAGAAATTCCGCCTGATCGAAAAGAAGCCCATTTGGGGATTGTAAACAAATTTGAAAAGTATCATGCTAATGTCGTTAAATTTGCTGATCTATTAAATGAATCGTTACCTGAACTTCCCGCTTTGCCAGCTGGTACCTATTTAGAACATCACAATGCATTTGTTCCGTATTAAACATTTTTAATTGACCCGTTTAAAAATCTATGTTTAGATCCGGAGGAAGAAGAAGAGCGGGCGATGCTGCTGGATGAAAGTGGGGAACAACTCATTTCAGTTCCTGGCATCGTATTATTCGACGATGAGGAGACGAGATCATTTTATCAAGATTATAAAGATCTGAAAGTATACTTGCCTCCCGTAGCTTATCGCGAGAATGTTCAACAGGCTGCTGAACAGGTACATTGCGTAATCTTAAGGATTGGTTACATCTAGTTACACCACGTATAAGATATACGCACATTCCGTTTCTTGTGTTTTTAGTCTTTTTACGCATAGTCATTGTTTCAAAAAGTGAATTTGTATTACAGACACTAGCAATTGAAGAGAGAGAAAAGGCACTGGCCAATTTTGATGATGAGTTAGAGGCAGCTGAGTTAAAGATTGATAAACTGGTTGACGATGACTGCAGTCAAGAAGAAGGAGACTTGCCGCCTTCAATGAGGAACGGTAATTAAAAATCGATTTCATAAGTATTCACTTTTTAGCGTCCGTTTTTTTCTGTTTAATTTATTGTGTTTATTTTTAATTTTAGAAAAAGAAGAAAAGGAAATCGACAAACAAATCAAACCTACTTTTCAAACTTTTCTTAATAATCTACCAAACTGTGTTAATCGCAATATGATTGATAAGGCTGCGATAGAATTTGCAGAGAGCCATAATAACAAGCCCAACCGCAAGAAATTGGTTAAGTAAGTAGTAAAGTTTATGAAAAATTATAGTTCATAGTGAGACATGTGCAAAAGGTATCGAAAAAACTCGTTCTCCTTTTATGAATGAATTTTATGATTAATTTGATTGACTTGATTTAGGTACTATAAATTTTATAAATAATTGTTAGTTTGACTGATATCCAGTAAAACAAATAAGTAGTTTCTTCATCTTCACAAATCGATAGCCTTTGGAACGAGTATGCAGATTTGCATTTTGCACATGAATATATTTTTTCGAAAAAGTTTTGCCATGTTGGAATTGCCGCATTTGTATGAACGATTTTGCAATTAATTTTTGAAATTATTTTACCTATGTTTTTATTTTTAGTACCCTATTCCGAGTTCCACGACAGCGGATGGACTTGATTCCCTTCTACTCTCGTTTTGTTGCTATTCTTTCACCAGTCATGCCGGACATTGGTCTTGAACTCTGTCACCTGCTCAAGAGTGACTTTAGATATCTTGTACGGAAGAAACATCAGATATTTGTTGAAACGAAAGTGAAGATCACTCGATTTATAGCAGAACTAGTCAACTTTCGTATATTTCCGAAGTCTGATGCTCTGCAGAACTTGAAAATTCTTTTGATGGACTTCGTGCATCACCAAGTTGAAATGGCGTGTGTTTTTGTTGAAACTTGTGGACGTTTTCTGTATCGTACTCCTGACTCCCATAGGAGAACGAAAATTTATTTGGTAAAATTACCTTTGAATACCTAGTTATTATTTATTTATCTTATTCTTTAAATTTATATTCTTATTTATATTAAATTCTTGTTGATAATTTCTCTTTTTATAGGAGGAAATGATTAGGAAGAAAACGGTTAAAAGCATGGAGCCTCGCTACGTTTCTATGATTGACCACGCATACTTTTTTGTGGTACCTCCCGAAGGAGGACTGAAGACTTTTAAGAAAAAACCTCCACTTGAAGCGTACCTAGAGTCCCTCATTTATGGGGATCTAACCAAAGAAACGCTTGGTTTTACTATTGAGCAGCTGAAATCTTTAGACTGGGATGATGACAAGGTTTTTGTGACATTGTATGTTCATTATTGAATTTGCATTACAAATAATTTTAATCCTATAATCAGGTGACAGCAGTTGGGATACGTTATCTCACTCGGCCATGGAAAGTAACATATCAACAATTACCTTTGTATGCTAAGATCCTCGTTGGTCTGAAGAAATACGAGGTTTGTTACTAGATTTGTAACTTGATTGTTAGGAAAAGCTGTATTATTTATATTTTTATGCGTGATGCGGTATTTACAGCCGCAAATAGTCCAAATGGCAATTGATACGTTGCTAGAAGATATTCGTCGTGGAATTGAAAGATTTTCCATTAAGTTTAACCATCGGAGAGTGTCAACTGTGCGGTTTTTATCTGAGTTGTATGATTACCATATCATTGGTAGTCCTACATTGTTTGAAGTAAGTGTCGGCGATCAAATGACAAAAATGGTAATTGATAGAAATGTGATCGGGGTGACTAATGTCGGTTTCATTTCTCCAGATTTTATATTTGTTAATAACATATGGAACTACGGTGGATTCTTCTAGACCAAGTCCAATCGATCCGCCTGATAATTTGTTCCGAATTCGATTGGCTTGTTACATTCTGAAAGAATCTGGCGAGTGTCTAATTCATGGAAGTAATAAGAAGAAATTGAAATGCTACACGAAATATCTGCAGGTACTTGGTGACGAATTTCAACCACTATATTCTGACATTCATGAAATTCTAAACTATTATATCATTTTTCTTTTCTTTATCTGTAGCGGTACTTTTGGTTTAAGAGAGATCTTCCTATTTGGGGAAAAGGAAGATTTCCGTATGGAACGCAAGAACTTTGGGAAGATGTTATGCAACTAATTTTTCCCAGGGCTAGAATGGCTCAGAGCTTCGAAGAAGCTCAGAAAGAAGTTGAGGAAATGGAGAATATTTTAAGGGGTAGAATGGACGCAGAGGAAGTAGAAAGAATTGATTCTATGAATTCTCATCTTCAAATCCTTTCAGAATCACCGCGTAAGGAATTTTTATTACCATTATCTTGATTGTCTCTTACGAATTAAGTACCTTGGCTAATTGTTATTTTTTAATTTAGAAGAAAATCTAATGATGGGATTGAACGGGTTACAAAATCTTTCACTTGGTGCAAATGAATTATGTATGGGGCAAGGAATTGTTCACAAACAAGGACAAACTTGGGGCACTCTATATGGAGACACGAGCGAGTTGGGTGCATGTGGGTATGACCCCAGATTTAAGGACCAGTTTTTTCCCTATCAGTCAGATTTTCAGGGAAACCCTTCTGATCCACATAATAATTTTCAAAATTCTCGACCACATAGTTCAAACGAGGTACGCATGTCAGTTCATTCAATGATAGTTTGTGAATTCTTGCTTCTATTTCATCAAAAAAACTAGTACTATAACTTTGGGCAGTCTGGGGCTGGACTTAATTAGTGCTAGAGATACAAATGAAGTAGTGGGGAATTATTTATTCTAGTGCTATAAACTTTTCTCCAAATTATTTTTCAGGAGTTTCAGCCTCTGGATCCGTACGACGAATATGAGCAGGCAGCCGCCGCAATGAGAGCAGCGCAACAACGCATAACACCAGAAGATGAAGAGTTTATTAGTATGCTAGAAAAAATGTGTTCCGAGGTTAATCATGCTGCATCCAGAGATGGAGGAAAACATATGCGGACAGATATTTCTATTCCTCTGCATATTCGAAACTCTTCGCATTCCACGTCAAGTAAATTTTGAAATTCTATGTACAGCGGATTTTGTGTTGGTTTGTGTTTTAATAATTTTCTTCGCATAGAAATAAGTAATCCGAATGATTCTGAGAGACCTGGTGGAGCTGGAGATGCCCAAACCGTCCCATTCGTGTTAATTACAAGGAAAGGCAACAAGCAACAGTTCAAAACTTTAGCTGTCCCGGCAGATAGTGATTTCGTACAAAAAATAAAAAGCAGAGAAGATGTGAGTTTTTTAATAGCTGTTGGTAATTTTACTCCCAAGTTTTTCTCGACCAATTTATAATGCTGTCCTCCTTTTTACAGGCTGAGCGTGCGGATAAAGAGAGTGTGAAAAGAAGAACGTTAGCAATCAGTCAACTGCAAGAACAGGAGGAGCGGGACCGGGAGCATGAAGCCCTCCGAGCCGTGCAACGCAACGCACTCGTTAGTTTCAACATACCGAAATTTACTTAATATTTATGATTGATTGGCATATGGTCATGGCTATGCGACATGGCATGGTCCCCCGAGGTTGGATAGATATATATTGCGCTTTATTCATGCAAGCTTTTAGGTTCCTCGAAGGTCTTCCAGTAGCTTCAGTGCACTGGTTATGCAAATGTAAAACGATTCTTTCTAACAGGTGGGAGGCCCTGTAATCAAGACACTTAGTTCTCGTAATCGTAACCGCTTTGATGCATGGACTAGTGAAAAATCTTTTTTTCCAAGGCCAAAGAAATAACCAGCAGGGCTGGGGAATGCAATGAGGCTTTTGTATTTGGCAATTTGGCGTATACCAGAGGATTTTATTTATTTTTAATGGGAATTTAAATTTTGCATGAAACACTCGAAACAGCTTGTGTAATTTCATATCGTGTTGTCCTTTTTATACAATTAAAACCCGAGTATTATTTCCCTATACTCAATCAGTTGGTAGTTTGCTTGGATAAACTTGGAATAATGAAAAGTTGCTATGAGTTGTTGGTATTATGGGTTGTGGTACTAGTATACTAACTAAAGCTTTAGTAGTTGGACTAAAATACTAATCTAAGCATTCGTATCCGTGACTAATAATTTCATCAATTTTGGAAGTCAGTCGTTAGAAAATTTCTTAAATTTTTTATAAGTACTGCAATACTAAAGACGAAACTTCACTTTTATATGACTGTTCTAGGCTTTTCATATCAGACGCTGAAATACACTTGCATTGATTGATAACTTTAAGCGCTTAACTGAATTCAAGGAGGACTTCAAATCGTCGTATCAAATCTTTTTCCACTTAATTCCAGAGAAACTCCCAATCCTACATATGAATTGTGTAAAGTAGCATCTATCCACACCCTCTATTCACTAAATTCTGTTTATCTGTATATTGTTTGTCTCAGTTAAAGCTTTCAACTAACTAGTTTTATTTCTTTTCCAACCAATTTAGCTTCAACTTTAATGTTGGCAAAGTTTTAGAAAGAATTTTAAATACTTAAGATGTTTTCAGGTTTTTAATGTTGTGTTTAATGTGACGCTCTTCTGATATAGTACCACAAGAAGATCTGGCAGGCCGTCCAAGATCGCAAAATATTTCAGCTATCAAAGGGTACAGCTTAATTTGCATTTGCTTGGCAATGCTTGGCATTGGTAGTCAAATATGGAGGTTGTGTAGCAAGTTTAAAATTCATGGCATATGAATTTGTCTTTAAATTAGTCATAAGACAACGAAAACGGGGTTTCGATCTAAGACTTGAGAGTATGTAGATGTAATAACTCTATAGAAGAAAAATATAGACACTTGCACTCAATTAGTTCTAAGGTACGGGCTACAACTGAGAGCGAAAGTGCATAATTATTTTCATACCGTATAAAATAGTTAAATACATATTATATTATATTATCCTATTATAATTGTTTTTCAAATTTAAAGTAACTAAAAAAGAGTACGCAATAAAAGGACTGCGATTTGATATTAACTCAATTCTAAGTTTGTATCCTTATTCATTTATTGAATTTCATAAAGATCACAACCGGTTACATTTTATTATTACTGAACGTGTTTGAAAATACTCTCTTCCATCATTGTCTTGAGTAAGGAGGATGTATTCTAAATTATTTCACAACCTTAATACATCTGAGAATATTGTGGAAGAGTGGTAGCACGGGAGTTGAAGGTTAGGGGTCCAACAAGAGCATAGTATAGTATGAGAGAGCAAGAAAAGGTCACCAGAAGGAAACCAAAAATTGGCTTATGAGGAAACCATACGCAGCCTATTATTGAAAGGCAGAGGAATGCGGCTGTAACAATACTGAATTTTTGTGGTCCCATCGACATCAGATTTTTTACGACTACGTTCCGTCGATCTGAAAATCAAAAAATATATTTTGAAATCCAGAATTTTAAAAGGCCCAAGGATTATTTTAATCTTCTAAAGACTTGCTTATAAGAGCGATAATTTTGGAAGCCATGTATGTTCCAAAAACGGAAACCAAGTAGGCAGCCAAACGATACATCCAAGCCTCCATAGCCACCGCGGAATGTTCCCGATTAAAGATCTCAGTGTGTTGCCTTTTCCCCTCGTGAAGGAAGGCAATTTGGGCACCTGAATTGGTTTTGAAAGGTCGTAATTCATTTCCTATTTGCATAGCAATCACGCTTACCTGTAAGGAAAGCATTTACATTTAAAATTTATTACTTGGACGCAAGGAAGACCTGAGAACAGGAGAAGGATAAATTGCATCTGAGTAATCATGTTCTCTAGATCTTCCAGGGTGGATTAAGTATTTATATAATAGCCATAATGCTCACGAATAAGTTAGCTGGTCCAGAAAAGGAAAACTGGATTCGGATATCCCCTACTGAAGGGCTCCAAATGTCGGCGGAGTGATAGTAGAGTCCCATATGCATTTTAATGTCCGGTACTTCGGGCCGCTCTCCGCTTGTAAATTGGATGAAGCTACTAAACTTCTCCTTCAGCTCCGACCCTAGGCTAAATTTCCCCAAGTAGACTTCTTCATTTATGCGAATTTCGCTGGGAAGTGGGAAAGACCTAGAAAGCCACGAGAGAAACGTTTCAACTAACAAAATCCAACGGTGGTAATAAAACACAATATTGTGAGAAATGTTTTTTACTTAGGATTCTCGTGATCTCGAGGGACTATAAATTTTGAGCTGTCCATCAATTTGTCTTTCCACGCTTTAGCATATTGGTATGAGCCTTGAGGGCCTTCGAAGTCATTCGCATGGCTAAATTCGTAATGAAGACAGACAGGAATGTTTACTCATTTGACACAATGGAAAAAGGGTTGATTAAGATGTCAGGCTATACGGATCTGATGTCAGTACCTGTTTTTCATTTCCACCCATTGGTACATTTGAACTCTTCGTTTTAATTTGACTGCATAGATAGACACTCCGTAAGGGAGGTCTTCCATAGGCTCGTAAACTCCCAAATAACCAGCCACGTGAACTAATTTCCCTTCATTTTCTGGAATTACCTCATCCGAGCTAGGTAGAACAGTAAGTGCACGAAGGCCTTCGTGGTACGACCTAGAGTTTTCAATCGCTTTTTTCTGCAATCACAATAGAATCCAAAAGATCATTTTAATTCAAAGCTTCCAATCCTTACTTTAGATAAGATCATGACACCCCCCCCTGCCCCTCTGACAAAAAAATAGAGCAATCACGGCCAACAGCTCAAGTCTTTTAAGAGGATTTCAGATGAAAGGAGATAAAATAGTTTTGCAAATAACCCTACAGTCTCTCAAATTTGAAATGATTCTATTGAAAATCCCAAATCCTTTTGGATAGCTAGGGACTTAATTATCTGTGGATTTCTTCGTAGCAAATGCAACAAAAGGTCCCATTAGTGGTCGGATAAAAGGCTTTGTATTATCCAATCTGAAGAGTAGGTATGATCCTTTTAGTATCTTGGGCATTAATCAGTGTTAAGGATGATATTAATGACATAATGTGATGACGGGTTGCGAGGAGAGTATTAATTATGACTGATATCCCTACATGATGATGCTGTCATTAGTTTTCCATTAGTATACGCCCGTGGCCTGGCTAATTTATTTTCATACGCTAAATTTTCATTTTCATCGCCTTGAGTCATCCCAAACCACTTTGATGATCCGTGGGTAGAAATAAAGTTTGTTTTTCACCAGCTATGTTGAAGCGTAACGAGGCTACTAGGGGTTATACCGAGAACAGAATGTTTGAAATAGTTGTGAAGCCGAGCCGTCAAAAAAGTTGAAACTGCTAATTGGAATAATTATCAGCTCTTTTTGACGCATTCTTCCCTTTAGGCTGAATGGAGTTGCAAATTATAAATCTGTCAAATTTTTAAAATAAAATTCATCCTTGCTTAATTGGTCGTTGATTAGGAATGGGTTCCGAAGCTTTTCCTCCAAAAAGCCAGAAGGGATAGAAAAGCTAAGATATAATTACAATTGAAATGGGTTAAAGAGCAGACGTTCATAATCCCCTGGCAAGAATAAATTCCGCTCCGACAACCGGAAGATACTTCGGCAATATTGTCTAAAAGATTGCTTAATGCAATGAGCAAGGGGGACAATGTGATTGTTCAGTAGGACTAGAGGCGTAAAAGCAATTTCGAAAAGACAAAGAAACAACAAATCTGCTTTTTCCAATATCCCCAATTTTGAAATGAATAAAAGAATTGAGAAAGGTAAGCTTGGGTGGAAGGAAACCTTACCTCATTCCAGACAAGGAAGAGGAGAGATACGGTGACCAAGATGAAGCCAACGGTTTTCTTAAACCACCCCCAGTGATGTCTGTAAGTGAACCTCATGCATCGACATTTCTCCAGAGTCCGGTTCCGACTAAGCTGCGTCTTGTTGTACCATGAATGATGCACATCTGGAGCTTCAGGGTACTAAAGGTCGGGAATTGAATACAAAAGTAAATAATAGATCACCCTCCAACTTGTGACATTGAGTAATCGCTAATTGGTAATGCAATTCAACCGAAAAGGCTCTTTTTTGTCTTCCTTCTGTAGCACAAGTCAACAAAGCCGCTGACGATTGATAATAAGGCTGTGACATTGGTGTCTATTAGAGCATACTGCGGCTACTACTAAAGGATTTAAGGATTCTTCCCTTGACTCATAAGAGTTTATCTCTGTTTATTGATGCTTGGAGACATCAATCAAGCCTAATAGTCCGGAGTTGATTGATTCTATCCCATTCCCCATGCATATTTATAATGTCACAGGCTTACTCTACACTAAAAACTTTGTCATCTAGGAAGTCTTTTGCATTGTTAAAAGTTGCGAGTTCGCATCAACAGCATTTATCAAAGGCTACACTCTTCAGCTTTTTTATGGACTCGAGATTCTAAGTGCAAAAGATGCTTGAAAAACAATCTCCCCATTCCATGCTCCATGCAATCTGTGCAATATACTGAGCATTTTTGTATTTGTATAATGAAGTATGAAACATACGATTGTACGATACATGATGTTCATTCAACTTTATTCTTATTGTTCTCCTGTCCTGTTATGCACAGGAGATTGGAAAGAGGTCTGATCCTGAGTTGTAGAAATCCAGAGTAAACATCGTCTTGTCAAAATCCACGTGTTTTTCCTGGTATCCTATACCCCTTCCAAGATTTCCAGTCAAATTCCAATAATCTGTCCTCCCTAATACACGTCAAAAGTCATCAGAAACGGGAATAAAAGTCATAGCAGGAGGGATTTCCCCCTAGACTTAGCCAGTCCGTTGTGCTTCAATCGGCTTGGTCTTTTATTACTATAATAATGCTAAATGTTAAATGTGCATGAAGAAACCACCTCCGATTAAGTCTTACATACTTCTAGACTATATAAGATTTGCAATCCTCCCTAGGGATCTAATATCGTATTAACTACGGCACACTTAAGGTTATCACCTAAATACTCATCGATGCGCAACCCTTTAGAATATGAACAGCACACACAGCATGAATGAATGTTTTTTTTTTTTTAACTTCTCACTACTTAAGTCTGTTTCGGCGTGGGGCTGTAAATTTTTTTTCTAACGAAGTCTTGAGCCACGACGACAGTTAAAAAAAAGCACAGCCAGATTCCTTGAGATATTTAGATTTAGTCTGTGTATTTTGTACCATGTGTATTCTGTGGATGTAGGGTGCAACACTAGAAAGTAAAAATTTAAATGTTGCAATTTTTTTTCAAGTTTTACACAAGCAAAATACACTCGGATTTCGAACAAGAGAATAGAGATACAGAGAGAGACAGAGAGAGAGGAGAGAGGAGAGAGAGATCGAGTGACGGAGGGAGTGAAAAGTGCGACACTCTAGCGAATACTAAAAGCCCTGGGTACCAAGACGGGTTAGATGTTTGTGAAATTCGGGTTTTTATATCGATTTTCGGCTCTACAGCTGGACTTACTGGAGACCCGAGAGTGCGCGTCCCCTTAGTTTTACCCCGGCATATCTAATATATTGTCTAAGACATTCCCCCAAGTAATAAAACTCACACAAAACCTTTTCTAGCATCTCTTTCGCAGTCGTATATTTATATATATAGATCTGTGCAAAATACTTTGTAGTCGAAATACCCTGTTCCTCCATACTTTGAGCTACACATGTTTTCCCATTATATTGTATCAAACTACAGAGTGTAGGATCAAGATCCGACTTTAATTAAGTCCCACTTGTGCTTTAAAATTACGGTCTCAGGTTTAACAACTCTTTTAATTCCCAGTTACACTATAGACCGTTCCTACCTTTTCTGCCCGAGAGGGCTCATGCCCACACGTATAATAATAATAATTAGGAACGTCGGTACTGCATGCTCTGTTTAAGAAGCTTGGAAGTGCTCCTTCAAAGTTGGACAGGAGATGGGTCAATTTCCTTCGAGTAGTGCTTAAGCCTCGATTAGTTCAGTCAAGGAGATCTATACTAAATCCTTTCGAGAGTTGCCTTACAAAGTCCACTATCAGCTTATTACAGTCCAAGGGTTGAATTAGCTCTTTAACTGAAGAACCATGTTTTCCGAACCCGGGCCAATATATGAAGACGGCAAGTGATAAACCTGTCTTGTGAGTTCGCCAAAGTGCCTTATTTTACCCAAAAGCTCTTCCTACCAAACATGACAGGCTACTCCGCGTCCCTTTGGATGAAAATAGATTCGAATCACTGAAATCATTTTACACTTTTTAAAGTAAGTTTTTTGTCTTATCTAACAGTTAGAAACTAATCTCGAGTACAAACAGACAATCTATTAATACGCTAATATATTTATGTTTGGATTACCACGATTACTACGATGTTCAGGCTAGTCCGAATGCAAAAAAAAAATTATTTAAGCAGTATAAATGAGGATGATCCCAAGTTCACAGTTCGCACGTGCTTTTCGGGGAGGATACCATTCAGGATCATGATGGTCACTATAGCCTCTTTCCCCTTTGATAATACTTTGAGGCCGTAAACATTTTTATAGTGAGATCTAAACCGTAGTTTACCGGGAGGTTTAGCATTTACTGAATGGAGATAGCAGGATAACTACACTGTACAGAGGTGAGATATCGATACATTTATCTGTGTACTTCAAAATCTCATATTAAAATTCATTTTGAGCCCCTCCAAAGAAATTGTATCTCCACCTCTTGCCCCTCATAAAGGAGAGAATGGGGTCCTGGCTTAACTGCCAATTTCATTTTACAACGCGATATGAACATGAAAATTTATATCATCATTTTGATTCAACTGAGGGAAATGAATTTCCTACCCTGTCATCTAGGCATATACCTCCTGTTACGTTATTGTTAAAACTGTTACAAAGTTACAAGCGAAGTATTACTACAAAAATAATGCGATTCATGGTGATGATGGCAGACACTGAGACGTTCAGCCCGCAATGGAGCGTTGAGATCCTTATAAATAGTACAATGCGAACTTGTAGCTTTTATTTGCATGAAAAATGACTTCAAATCTCTGGCTTCATTTGAAATCTCCTCACAATCTCCTGAGTCCTGACGTGCTCGTCTTCGTATGATTGGTAACTTGTGGCCCTACTGGCACTACATCCAAACAGCATATCTGACTCTCTTGTTGTCGAGATCCTGATGGCAATGGGCTAGAAAAGCCATCTATTCCCATTTCAGACCATCAACAGTAGATTCTTCCTTATATTGTCGGAGAAGGGTTTTTTTGTGACTTTTATTATTATTGGGCATTCCCTATTTAGTCGAATTTAAAAAATCCTACCTCTCGGAAGCAATATAGTTCAAAGAAAGGGATCTGTGTAGGTGCTACTTGGATACGAGACATGAGAGGCATGTCGTTTCATAATGCAGCAGCTCACAAGATTGTCAGATCCCGGGCGGATGAGAATGTAAAATTTTGTTTACTTTTGCAAAGGAGTGACTGCAACTGTCGAGGGCTTTGTATTATGTGTAGATCTGTATATTTTATGCAAAAACTGGATGCCGAGCAACGCGCAGAGCTCCAGAGCTCTTTGAATCCTTCAAATCCAAATATTTTTAGCCCTGTCCCTGATTTCTTATTTCAGTTGACAGTTTGCATATGAATAGGATTATTACATACATCTTCTCTTAGGGTGTATAGATAAAGACAGGGAGAGGAAGCGGAGTTTAAGCTAACTCCGTGTGGATGGATACATAAAAGAATTTTTTCCAAAGGGCTTGTCCATGGCTATATGTTGATTGAAAATTTCACCATTCAACACCCTGTCACTACTTTCCCTTTCTCCTTGTCAGAATTTATCAGTTTTGATGGCCTTAAGGTAGGGAAACTTTTGGGGAGTGTACTCACTCTAAGTGCACAGTCAAAAAAAGTTGATTCCCTATCTAGAGAATTAAGGGAAGATTGATAACCTTGGAGAAAAGTGCTGGTACTGCTAATTTAAAATATTCTCAAAACTCCCTGAATTAGAATTTTTTTTAGCCCTATAAGTTGAAAGTTGTTCGAGCAATGACTCGAGTCAAATGCGGCTTGTTTTTTTAATCATAACTCAGTAATAATGGGCTACGTAATTTTTCAGAGAACCCAGTCTCCGGTTCTTAATTTTTTTGTCTCGTTCTGCATGACCGCATCACCACTGCCCTGGCCCTCCCTTATTGCAAATAAGTCTACATACCGTGTTCATGGATGGCCCTAAAAGGAGGAAATAGAGGACTGAGTGATATGACTTTGACAGTTAGTTCAAAATCCTATTCTGGTCTAGACAAGTAAACATCTTCGTCTCTGCCAAATCCATTCACGCAAATTCATTCTTTTTCGTAATAATCTCCGTTCGTGGAAGTTGGAAAAGTGGGACGAATATAAATGAACTAGGAGAATTTCTTTTTTTTGGCACAAGCTCCCCCGGAGCTGGAGTGTTTGGAATATCTGGAACACAGGCCGAGAGAGTCTCACATACTGAGCATCGCATGTTGTGGATTCCGCAGTTTGATGATTCCTTTCAAAAGTTTAGCAAAATGTTGAATACGAGCTCCACTTGAGTCAAACTCCCTACGTATTGTCAATGGTCTAATCAAAGGCTTGAATGCACAAGTTATTGTGCTCCATTTTGTTCACCATAGAATCCCTTTTGTCCTCCCTTGCCAATTTCAAAATCCTCACCGTCATTATAATCAACACTCTGGTGTTTGGCAGAGGATTTTGAAACGACCGAAAGAGGCTCTCCCCCCATCGTCAGTACTTATGGGAAATTCTGGAGTCAGCTTGTAGATAGAGAGTTGTATAAGAGATTTGATTTTTGCTACCGTTGCGTTTTTCTTTGACTTTCAATTACAATCAAGTTGGTGGTCAGGACTTGGTATAGGAAACTCAGTCTTATCAGTCTTATGAACAATAGAAATTTCAGGGGCTCGCATGGGCTGGATTTCATTAGTACTCTTAATTACTACCTTGTTAATTCATTCCTTTTTTTACTTTAGAAACTAGAGACAAAGAAAATCCAACGACTTTTCAAATAAAGCTGATATTCACATTCTTGTAAGTTAGCCCTTTCTTTGTTAATGACTAATAGCCTATTATTAATGGAGTGCGCTGATGCTCGTACTTAAAAAGCAAACAGAATTTATCCTGCGGGACTGGGTTCAGAACCAGGAGTTATTCACAGAAGCACATCTATGCTTTTCAAAATCGATTATCTCTGTTGTGTCGGTATGGACAGGAATGATGATCGAAATTGGGTTGAGCCATTATTTGGCACTCCAAATAATCCCAAACCTCGATGAAAGCCTCAAGTACATATGCCTCCAAGTGTAAGAATCCTTAATTTATCTGCAATGCCACAAATACAAAGTCCGAATTTGGAAAGTGGAGCTACGTATTTGGACTTTGAGTTTTTTGCACTTACTCTTCAAAGTGAATAACAAAGAATTCATCTCAAGAAAGTAGTGGCAACAAAAACGTGGCGGACATCAATTCTTCGGGCCCATCAATACCGCACACACAATCCGAATCCCTTCGTAATGAATTATTCAGCTTGTGTTGAAAATACGTTCACTTTTATTCTTGTATTCAAACTCGTTGGCAGAAATACAGCTCGACTCAAACTGGGAATCTCTTAAGGTGTTTTTAATGGTGGAATTCAATAATCCATTTCGGCGAATGTATCCAGCTCCGAGAATAAAAGTAGAAATTCAAGAGTCTTCTCTACTTATTTTCTACCTCAGGGAAATCAATTTACAACAGACTTTTTGTCCTCTATATTCTAATGGCATGTTTATTCCATGTTTATTCCACACACACACTCTACACGACAATCTCTCAATGTGCTTATTTAAATGGGAAGAACTGTCATGAATTATATATCAGCCTCGTCCTCCTACAAAATATATAAGCAATTGCAGCCGAATTTATTGCCCTTGTATCGAATCGACTTCATCTATGTGTTGACCATTTATTCTCCCCGTCCTCTTGGTCATTGTGCAGAAGAGCAGAAGAGATTTTATGGGACGGAATTGTTTCACGTTCTATTAGTTCTATATAGTCTGATAGGAGAGGACCGGCTTACGCGGAGTCATTATGGTTAATTGACCACACCCCATCGTCTACAGAAATGTTGCATGTCAACTTGTGAAATTTGTGGGGAAATGTCTTCACACTTAATCCAATTAGTTTGTAAAGTCCATAAATTATTTATAAAAGCCTCTAGTTCAACTTGCATGTAATTTAATTTCCCTGATCTATTTAGTATGTATATCTGTTTCAAGAATACTATAGCTGAGTGCTTTTGCGGCCTACATGTCCCTCCGAAGGGCTTCAGCCTTGTCGGCCGGGTTTGACATTTGCCTTAGAATTTCTCATGCAGGGCGTGATTAATATCTAAACAAAGGCAAAGGGAGCTTCAAAGGAATCTCTGATTCATGTGAGTTTATTATCGAATTATCTGTCACAATCTGCTGTAGGAGAAACCACCAGCCACCTGCACTTCATATATCTGTAATCCATACTGCACTGTTCACTGGCATTATAATACAAAGTCAAAAAGTTTAGGATGATTCATGGTCTTTGCCAATAAATTGCGGTGAATCAGTTGATACATTTATCAGAGAAATTTACGTCTTGTGCTTTGAAAAGTCTGAGAAAATTTCCAATTAGTGACTGATAACTTCGGAGTTAAAAAAAACCACTAGAGACCCAAGTATACCCTACACTGTAATTTAATATATATCTGAAATGTCTGTGCGGTATTGGTGAGCTGAAAGATATGAAAAGGACCTATGGTAATGTGCAAATTTAAAATATGATGAGGAGTTATTCATAGTATTGCAAATGCAATTCCACCCAAGGCTATTTCGTTACTGATGCATACTATGTCTGTATAAATACGAGCTAATTAGAATCGAATCAGTGTGTTCTCATACACAAGGCTCATCAAGTACTCTTCGGTGATATGAAACCGGCTTATATTTATCAAATACAAATGAATGTTAAAGCAGTTGATGTTGGCACTGGCGCTAATGCATATTACGTACTGGTCATATAATCTCTATTCCGCATTCATTCAAATGCGTTCTATTCAAGTCTTGTTGACTGTTAATATTTTGTATGCTAGGTAGGAGGACATAATAATCAACTTAGGGAGACTGCATAGCAGCAGCAGCACTGGGAACGACATCAAGTTGTGTAGCGACTTCGTGGGTCGCCAACACCCACAAGAACCACCAAAAAGCCAGTGCTCATAGCCCTCCTCGTTTATCTGCCGACTCTTTACAATCTCAGTCAATTTCCAATACGAGGAGTACAGATTTGGACAGGGCTGTCAGTCCTATTATCACAAGCCTAGGAGAAGACGATAATCAGGTTGAGCAGGTGACAGACGCATCCGTTCAAGAAGAATCTTATCCTGTTGCTTTAGATGACAGGTGTCCCAGTCTAGCACTTCCTGTGTATGTGCCACCACCAGCTCCGGTAGAGTTCCAATTACCAGTGGTACCCATTCCACCACCACCGCCACTTCCATTTCTGCAGCCAATTAATACGACTTCCCCACTAAAATCAAAGCTTCGTACAAAGTCAGTCCTTGGTCCGAGTGTTATTGTTGACGTTGACTCTAGTTCTCCGTCTCAATCAGACAAACAAGACTTGCAAGGTTTCATCGAATCACCGAAGCCGCAGGAAAGTTCTGAGAAAATGGCAGTTGCAGCAGCAAACTTCATTGTTGGTAAGTTAAGGACATTGCTATTACCAATCTCACTGAGCCTCATGTACATTTATATTAGCTTGTCCATACGGGTGTTCTGTTTCTGAGAGATGAATCGTTTCTCATAATGGGATTCGTTTCTCTACTAACCCTGTAATTTTGCATTTGCAATCTATCTCAGCTCTGCCTCTGATCTGATCCACCTTGCTCATTTATGATTTGATCATCTTATTTTTTGCAAGCTTACCCCAAGAAATTTTAATGCTTCCAAGTTCCATAGGTGGTCTTGGTCATTATCCAGTCTTTCAACTTTACATGCTATTTTTTGTATTTGATTATTATTTATATTTATGCAAAATGAGGTAGCATACGAAAAACATAACATTACCTTAAAAGTACAAACCTCGTCCTATCTCTGCAGTTACTCTAGTCTTGTCCATGTGCAGTGTGTACATCATCCTTCACTACACTACCCGACAAGGGATTCCATAGAAGCCATAATGCATTTGCCCAATACTGATCTTCAGCATTGAATGACTCTAGTATTAATTGCAAGACTATGGGCATGGGTGACCCGAGGTCAACCTGATTTAGTTCACATCTCCTCACATTGACTTGAGTTCCACAACTACATCTCATGCAACGCTCGTGTCATCAGCTCATGAGGTTTGCACTTAAATACACAAATGAGCATTCATAAATTTGACTCTTGCTCTGTTCACGTTCTATTCCTTCATTCAACACTTACCCCCGGGTCGTAAGATGTAAGATGCGATTATTTCTTGTGAAGAAATACATGCCGCGTGGTGATTAGTTTTATCTACCTGCTGAGAACCTCTACAATGTTGGCAAGTATGGGCTGAGATGATGTAGCTTCATCATCTCATCATGGGCCGAGTTTTACATCACGTGTAACGATTAACAATAAATTAGAAGGTGAATAATAAAATACTCGCATCTCTACTTGGTGAATGGTTCCTTGGTACTATTCTTATAAGCTAGAGAAGACGTCTAGGATATAGCATTTTGATATTAAAGATTAATGAATCTTTCTTGAGGCGCATACGATGGGATTGTATGAACTATGAAATGAGATAGGAAAACTAATCTTGTTTAAGCCATGTTTATGGAAAGCTCAGCTCATCTGCTAATATTCAGTTAGGTATTTTTTGTTCCACTTGGATTGAAAAAAAATAAGCAATTTCTTAAAGTGAGGGGAGATGAGATTGTACGAGTACAATGGAAAGAAACTTGAATGAACCTCAGCTTTATTACACTTTCTGTTATGCTATCTCATAAACGCTATTTTCTACGAGTAATCCAGGCTCAGATCGCATTGGGATGTTTTCTATACACAATGTAGTAGGTACAATGGATTTTTTTCATTCATGTCTTGGCTAACTTACAGAGATACAAGAAGGCTTTAATAAGTAAAGTACATGAGTAAACTATAAGCTAAAGTTTTTTAAAAGATTTAAGTCTATTTCTATACAAAGAGACCCATACGTTTTGTGGGAATGTTTTAAGGGGAATTTGCAGAAATTTAAATGTGTTTTAAATCCTAATTAGTACATGGAAATGAATGCCAAGAGTGGGAATTTAAATGGAAAACATTTTCCTCTTGTACACTGTAATCTGCCATTGTGAAAAGTGCAGTCATGCAAATTGAATTTAGCTTGAGGTTAAGGTCGAGGTTATGCAAATAGAAACGAATAATAATAACATTGGGATGGATTAGAGATTAGATAAATTTGTCTAACTAGTATGAGCGTTACTTTATTTTTTTTTATTCCTTGGTGGTTCGTTTTTTATTACTTGAGGAAAGGTAGTTGAAATTATGATTCTTAACAATATTAATTTAAACTGACATTTGCTAACATCCACCGCAACAATTTCTAACCATTGGGGATCGATGGACTTATGAGAAAGAAATATTTTCAGAAGGAATTTTTTTATTATGTCTCTACACATTTTCTGGGAGATGATGAGGAAGTTTAACCATTAAAAATGAATGTAATGAAAGAAGCTGGAAAAACTTATTAAAAAAAACTAATTGGTTATAAGATACGTTGAAAATTTTTTTTAAAAGCTCTAGGTTTTAAATATGCAAACTGTAACCAGACCCAGGCACCTGAATATAAAACATTCTTATTCTACGTTTCTCTAAAATTGTGACATGACAGTTTCCCTCGTGTCCTTTTCCTTTAACA
Organism: Agrenia bidenticulata; assembly: GCA_034694785.1. NCBI lineage: Eukaryota > Metazoa > Arthropoda > Collembola > Entomobryomorpha > Isotomidae > Agrenia > Agrenia bidenticulata. The sequence continues at coordinate 36,409 of JAQFYM010000868.1, forward strand.
ATGCAAACGACTTGTAAAAAAAATCCTTGTTCCCTAAAGACTAGATGGGGAAGCTGAGAGACAACCCGTTTTCGAATGAATAGAGCCGTAAATCACACTCCACCCGACTTGTAGATGTATTTTCGATAACTCTTGACCTCTTGCATGTGTATCGATTGGTGGTTTATTTTGCAGGAAGTAGTGATACCAGTTTGCTTCCAATTCTTTTGCAATACATCCATATAGCCACCTTTTCAACTCTGAACTTAGATATTCATTTTTAGCATAAAAGACTCTAGTTTATATGAAAAAAAACTACCTCAACAACTGTTCTCGATTTAGAGAGCAGCCTCTGAGGTCGATAATACAATGCCTAAGGTGAATGCAATAAACTTTTAGGCTCGGTTGTCAAAATTAATATCGAATCATACTTGTACAAAAGTTGGCCATCACGTTTTCAAACACCCAGTCAAGGATGATGTACAATTTTGTAATCTTGATGAAATTTAATAGATTTTTAAAAGTTTCAACAACAGGTTGCATTAACATCAAGTGTGAACAGCCAAAACCAAGAGCCTGTTAACAATAACAATCCTCGTCACATTGCTAGTCTCTGCAGCGTGCTCTCAATCCCCTGGTCAATTCCATTTGATTTCATTTGCGAAATGTTATGATCTCCTTAGGCTAGCAATTACTATCAAATATACGGAGACAGGTGTAGTTAGTTAATGTAGTTATGTTTGTTCAAACTATAATTCAACTTTTTACCATCTCTTGTGCTAATATAAAAGATACACTATTTTTTGCCCATCGTAGATGATTTTGTGCATCAGAGGCGTCACACCCACAATTAGACCAATTACGATTTGATGGCGCAAGATAATAGAAAAAAATTATACCCATGCCTGTAGCTAGCAAGAGTAACCAGAGCTGCAGAGTTGGTGAAAATCAATTTGACTTGACTACAGATTGAGAAAGTTTTTGTGAATTACAAACCCGTGTCTCTTTTTACGATCCATTGGTTTTGATTCACAGTTTCTATTTACACGCCGTATTTACTCTATCGAGCTAAATACGATGAACAAATACAAACTTCACCATGTAATACATGCTGTAGTAGCAGTTACGGCTAAGTGATAAGTGTGCAGTCGGATCCCCTTTCCGCCTCTGTTGTTACATCTCTCCTTCTCACCACTCACACACAAGATTCGTATTGCAAGCGGATTTCATTAGTCTTTAATTGAAAACATCCAAGCAATCAAGCATCAGAATTAGAAATTTAATTATCTCTCTGTCCAAAAAGTAGGTACTATGCATACAACAATTTATAAAGTCTTCCTCTCAAGAATCATTAAAAAAAGTTCCCTTCCCCGGAATGTTCAGATGTAGACGAGGAGTTTAAGAAATGTGATCTGATCTCATTATCTTTTCTCTCTTGCGATTGCAAGACTTTGAAGACTGATATCGCACTGGTACAGCCATGGACTTGAATGATTTTAGCTGCTGCCTAAGTTGAGGTCGGCAATGTCGGCACATCCAGTTTACCCCCATCATATCATGTTTTTCCAGTGGCTATTAATATTTTACCGACTTCCCAAACTTTTCTGACTTGAGAGCCGAGTTTGAGAGAGATGAGAGGTTTTAATGTTTTCCTATTTTCGTTTCCTAAACTTTGATTTACAGCCTTTTCTTCCTCCTTCCGCAAATGCTTCTTTCATGCAATTTTTCCAACCTTTCGAATTGATAAGCCTTGCGTACAACGCACAGACCACTTATTACAGTAACTCCAATGGAGAACTTTGTATAACCCAGAGACTATAAATCCTCCATGATCTCATCCTCGTAATTGATTACCAAAGCTTGTCTAACTTGCTTCCAGAGATTCCAGCAGACACAAACCCGAACTCCAGTCACAACGTCACGAGCTCACTTAATATGCAAGAATCTACATGCTCGCCTTGTGCTATGCGAACTTTCCACTTTCCAGTCTACATCCGGTCGGATGATCCAATGACAGTTTTTATAAATGGATCATCAATCGTAAAATGTCCTTGCCGTATTGGGGGATTCCTTCCCTTTAAAAGCATATTAGAATCAAGTAGGTGTGCATGCATACCCGGCATTCCCCCAAGGAATATCTTGAGCATTTTATGAACCACGATTGGTCATAATTATGACGTCCCTCTGCACCCCAGCTATACATCGTGAGATAATTGCGAAACTTGTTTGCAGTTATGCCATGTCCTTAGAGAATTATGAGGTCGCTATAAAGGAAAATAAATAATTGTAGGGTTTTCCAGCCTAGACATTACACAACTGTCAACTCTTTATTTCACTCTAATGTAAATCCCTCTATTAACCACAAATGTAATTGCATAGGGGCAAATCCAAAGTTAGGCTGTACATTGCCGATCCATAGGAAATTTGACGGGGGCTTGTGTGGCATGACTCTACTGGAATGGCAAGGTTTTCAAAGACTTGAAAATAAATGACAATCATAACTGAGGATTTATCCATAACTCCCTACTCATGTTTTATTGACATAATTACCTCTCGAGCTTGCATGAAGGATTGTAGGGACTTTTCATCGCTGAAGAAGATTCCCATACCTGTCCATACTCTTATTTGCCCGTCATAGTTTCATACTTCTTTCCATGAGGAGTGAGATTGCTTCCTCATAAATATCATCATCACTCGTTACGTACTGTCGACTCCACAGACGAGTGTCGACTCAAGACTGTGGGAACAGGTATTCCCCTCGCTCCAGACCCCCACTTTAATATTTCTGAGCAAAAAAATCCTCTGGTCACTATCCATGAAATTTCGTTCTCAGTTTCCATTCCTCTGTTGAATCACCTGTTGGTCTGACAGGGTTATTAACTTTTTGAACCTTTCATGTCGTTCATCTTCAAGCCCTAGTCCAAGTGCGGCCCAAGGTTGTAATTATTGACTCTTCAGTAGGTCTGGTTGCTAGTTGGAGAAGGATTGTGCAAAAATCCAATCTATTCCTAAGAACTTCCGCTCGTTCGTTTGGAAAGGTACCGATCACTCTTCAAGTACATCATCTCATTCTTTAGCATTGGCCGTTGGGTCTATTTTATAAAGTTTTAATAAAAATGGGCTGGAAATCACGTTTTATAGCTTGAAAGGAAACTTATCTGTTGGGATTTTTTTGAACTCTTGTCGATTTTTTCCATTAATTTATCCCAAATGTTAAAAATTCATTGAATGATTAGAGACATACTTGAGCTTAACGTTTTTCTTCTAGTGTACAAAGTTATTAAGTTTGAACTTTGATGTGGTACATTAATTTCCACCCCATTGAATCCACAGAGATATACAAAAAGATTATACAAGTAGAATAAGTGGTCATAAATTACGGTTTTATATTTTACTTGACATTCGACTCCGTCATCACATCACTGAGATTTTTTTATGGTTTATACTAATCGTCAGATTTCATTTTCTTCCCGTGACTCGGGAATCACACCATGGCACACGACATTGGACAACACGGCCCATCTACTCATTTGCAATAGGGAGGAAAGTAATAGTAAAATCCTGCATCCATAATGCATACGTAATGTAATTGGGGATTGTCTCATTCCTTATCATAATGAGCTATGGAGATATAGTTGATAGCTGTACTGGTCATCAGCAACATTCGCATACACAGCTTGCCACATGCATTTTTCCAGTGACTTTTAGACTGAGTTAGTGTTGGTTCAAGTTTGATTACGATATGCAATCATACAAAAATACAACGACGAGCTTTTAAAGTACATGTGATTGTCTTGTTGTGCTTGTGTCTTATCTCGATATCTGGATGTCCGCATTGGAAATTCGGATTTTCCCGACGGACCATGTTTCATTTAGAGCTTGAGCACGATTCAAGCTCTGAATAAATCATAGCAGTTGAACCCAACCCGGCTTAGCCTTGTAAAAAGTATATCATCATTCTCATTAATTACTTTGATTGTCTCTGCTATGTTGACGGAACTTTACTCTCGGTAGCCTGTGTACAGACATTGTGTGATGTTCCTATTGTTATATTTATATTCTATCTAGTTGAAGTGATAAATTTTAATTTGTGAAAATTCCTCCTAAAATATCTAAATGTGACACGGTCGTTCTTTCTGGATTCTTTCAGGTGAACTCCGGGCTGACTGTTTAGCTATGTTGCGACAGTCCCTGAAAAGTTCCGATGGCGCCAAGGACGGAGGAGAGCACTTGGAAGAAATCCCTCACATTTTCACCGTTTTAGGAGCATCGGTAAGTATGATCCTCCTCTGAGTTGAATGTGTTGCATAATTTAGTAGAATTGGGTACGAACATTTCTCAAGACATAGAAAGATCCAGAATAATCTAATAGACAGATCTATTCTGATTGTCAAAGTATAAGGATATACACGAGGAAAAGAGAGTAAAATGATTTGTCTATAAAGTCAGACCAGTTTCCACTTCCTCCAGTATTCCACAGCCCAGGGGGGGGGGGAGATTTTCGTTGAAGAAATTCAATTCTCACGAGAATGAGGTGGTAAGACGTGAGAGACGAGATGGACGTGGATTGTGGATTAAAAATCTAAGGTAGAAATATCCATGAATAACTGAGCTAAACACTTGCATCTGTTTGTGTGCCACCTCTAAATTCTCTCCACTCACGTACAAGTCCATCGTTATCACAAGGTCATTTGTAATTTGTAACTAAACTCAGTCTAGAGTCATTGATGAGACTGAGAGAATAGTGGAATTGAAACTCGGTTTTTATGTCTCTGTCTAGTAGTTCAGTATATGCTCTATTATGCAACATCTAGGGAAAATGTATTCCAGACTGATTTACAGTTACATGAATGACCACAAATGAGGGATTTAACAATCTTCAACTGAATTATAGTTTCATATCGTAGCATACAGTTTTATTCATTATAATTTGTATGTGTTTTCAGCAATCGGTAGTTTTCGTTGTTGTTCATAGCATCAGATTTTGATTTAATGTCTGAGAAGGAATCTTATGATTTTATACTAAAAATCTACTTAACGTAGTTGACGACCAGACGAATATGTACGCGACCTATATGAACCAAAAAATATGCAGGGAGATATAATTATGTACTTAGCGGAAGGTGAATTCAAGTTCCGAATATAATTATGTGTTTTTGTACTATAAAAACTACGAAATACGTATTTTATGCTATAATAATTTTTTGGATTATAATTTATAAATTATGAATTATTGAGATGCAACCAGCTTTGTTAGAGAATATTTTTTTAATACCTAATTTTAGTATCTGGATACAACTGTTCAGAATTATCCCCACATATATTTGTCATGTGTCGCGAGCCTTTTTCTCGTCTCTTGAAGTTCTGCCTTGACTTTGTTGATTTAAAAATGAAAACAAAACTAACCGGAAATGATTTTATTCTATTCTAGGGAGATTTGGCAAAGAAGAAGATCTATCCAACCCTTTGGTGGCTCTATCGAGATGGCTTACTTCCGAATAATACAAATTTTGTGGGATATGCACGTTCCAAAATGACTATGGAGGAACTCAGGGCTAAATGCGAGCCTCATATGGATGTGAGTTTTAGGAATATTAGTGAAAGAGAACTTGAGGTCTAAATATATTGGGAAGATCAGGCTTGACTTTATAGTGGGTTGTATTTTGAATCACAGGTAAAGCCTGAGGAAAAGGATGCATACGAAGCATTTTGGCAACTCAACGACTACGTAGCTGGTCAATATGATGCCCGAAGGGACTTTGAACTACTTAATCAAGAGTTGTCGAAGAAAGAGAAAAATGCTGCCGCGAATCGTCTATTCTATTTGGCCCTTCCACCCACCGTGTTTGAGCCGGTTACGACGAATATACGAAATACTTGCATGGCTTCAAGGTAAATAATCCAATTCAAAAACCTCATCCATCCTTCTTTTATGATAAATAAGTCCACTGGGACAATCCATCAATCACTGGGACACTGTGCTTTCTTCAATATCATCAATCATGAGACGTAAGGGCTTTAATTAATTCTGTGTTCAGAGGGTGGACGAGAGTGATTATTGAAAAGCCGTTTGGAAAGGACAGTGAGTCCTCTGCCCAACTTTCCAGCCACTTGGCCTCGCTCTTTAAAGAAGAACAGATCTATCGTATCGATCATTACCTTGGAAAGGAAATGGTTCAAAACTTGATGACGCTCAGGTATAGAAATATAGGCTGATATGCCTTGCTCCCGAAATTCTTTTCAGAGCAACGCAAGGAATATTTATTTTACTTATGCTTTGTTAGATTTGGAAATCGGATATTTAGCCCAACATGGAACCGGGAAAGTATTGCTTCAGTATTGATCTCTTTCAAAGAACCTTTTGGAACTTATGGCAGAGGCGGATACTTTGATGAATTTGGGATCATTAGGGATGTCATGCAAAATCATTTGCTTCAAATTGTTTCTCTCTTTGCTATGGAAAAGCCAGCCTCCACTCACCCTGATGATATTCGTGATGAAAAGGTACATGCAATGACCTGAATTTTATTTATTGGGCTTATGGCTTAAAATTCGATGAGTGGAAGTTTAAGTCTAAACTCTTTTTTCTGTTTTTTTTACATCCCCCAGGTCAAGGTCCTTAAATGTATGAGAGAATTGAAGTTAGAAGACATGATTTTGGGTCAATATGTTGGAGATCCTGAAGGGGAAGGAGATGCTCAAAAGGGTTATTTGGATGACCCCTCCGTTCCAGCTGGATCAAACACTCCAACTTATGCGTTGGCTGCATGCAAAATTAGCAATGAAAGGTGGGACGGTGTTCCTTTCATTCTTCGATGCGGGAAAGGTACAGGATTTCCCAAGTATTCCCAACCAATTATAATAGCCTGAGTATGGCTTGTTGATTCTGATTCTAATAGTATTATTTTTTCTCAATAGCTTTAAATGAGAGAAAAGCGGAAATTCGAGTTCAGTACAAAGACGTTCCAGGAGATATATTTCATGGGCAAGCTAAACGTAATGAATTAGTTATCCGAGTACAACCCGGTGAGGCAGTTTATGCCAAAGTAATGACTAAAACTCCAGGCATTAGTTTCCAAATTGAAGAAACTGAACTTGATCTTACATACGGTCATCGGTACAAGGTATGCAAAGACCCTATTTTCATTTGCAATATAAATTAAATGTATGTAACTGGTGATGATTCTAGGACGTGAAATTGCCCGATGCATACGAGCGATTAATACTGGATGTCTTCACTGGAACGCAAATGCACTTCGTTCGTTCAGATGAACTAGCAGAGGCTTGGCGTGTCTTTACGCCACTATTAGCTCAGATTGAAGAAGGAGTGATCAAACCTATTCCTTACAAGTATGTTGAAAGAAGATATACCAAAATTAAAAACTTGCATGTCTACCCAACTAAAAAAAATTAGGTAGGCATATGTGATTAAAAATTAATATATATGATAATCTGTACAGGTATGGATCGAGGGGGCCCAAGGAGTCTGATGAAATGTGTAGCAACAACGATTTCAAATACTATGGATCCTATAAATGGCACGGGCACAAAGAACTCTGAGATACTCTGTAATCTATCCCAGCTTTATCAGAAAAATCAAATTCGACGACACTCTTCATTGTGAACATAAACTGTAGCTAATTCGTTTTTCTCAAACAATCAAGATTCTTTCGACTTGGGTCAATCTATAATTAGCATTTAAATTCTCCAGAAACATATTCAAAATATTATTCTTTATTCTTGTTATGTGAGTATAAGAAAGTTAATGATTCAATAAATATTATATTTTTTCGCATTCGTATTGCTGCGTTTGCTAACGTTAAACTGTTTTACTTTCACATCGGACGACCCCTTTTCCAGCAAATAGAGTATCTTCAATGCACTGCGGACAAAACACTTCATTCCCACCAGTGGCTTTAAACTTTTCATCCAAGATCTGCATTCCAACATTCCAAACCCGTTCTCCCTATTACAAAATTTATTGAATGCATTTTGAACATAATTAGTCTTTCAAATAGTTTACACAAGCTACACATACATACCTCTATTATTTGAGACTCCTGGAAGTGAATCGCAAGACCTTTATCATATAACATTTTAAAAAAACGTTCACATTGTTGCGGAGCCCAATCCAACTTCAAGGTTTCGACAGCCCTACCATTTTTAACAAGCAGCCGGCAATGAATTGCTTGAGCTGGAAATTTAGTGGCAGACAATAACAGATAACGAATGTTTATAACTTCTAATTCCAAAGTGTCTCCAAAGTCAATCAGCCGAACCTTAACATCAACAACAACATTGAATTACATTTTAAATGATAGTAAATACGACTAATACGAGATAACAAGCATCAAAATATTCATAAGAAACCTACAGAATAAGATTCTTCCTTTTCATTCAATTGTCTCAAAATTATGCCTCGGTGCCATTCGTTATTGTGCCAAGCTGCAACGTAGAGTCCGGGCCAAAGAGTATTTTTGATCGGAACAGACTCCGAAAACGTCAAAGGATGGGCTCCATGAACCATTGCCCTGTATGTGACTCTGTTGAAGTTATCACAGAAATTAAATTATTCTTAAATTTGATGTGGACAATATCTTATCGAAAGGACATATGCAGGCTTACTGAAGATTCTTCATAAATGATTCCAATGCATTCCAAGTTTGAGAGGGATTTACATAGAAGCTGCTGGGACTTTTAATAGCCCCACCAAGGCAACAAATAACGGTATTCACAGGAGCTGTATCGCTGAGAAAAGAGATGACGGTTCCTAAAGAGGCGAACTGTGTTGGAATTTTCGAAATCTCGGAGCCATTTGTGCCTGGGAGTGGAGCATCTTGTTCGACTTTATTTGATGCAGAAGCAGAACCACAGGCCACGGGAAACGTACGTCTATCCATTGTATCCTGATGACATAATCAAAACCAACTACATGTAGCAAAGATATCATAATTGTATTTCTCCAACTCTCCAGCAGCAACAAACAAGCAATTTACGAACCTTAACCACGTTAGATAATCCAACTGACTCAGAATACAATAAGACTGGGTTATAGACAAAAGCGATCCGTTTTCAGCTGAACTATCGAATCGGGATTTACTCTCAAGTTCAAACAGGCTTCTTCAGTGAACTCAGTCTCAACCGTTGTATTCAAAGTGTAGTCTCCAATAAAGTAACACCTGCTTATAATAGTTGCAATGCTTTTAAGTGACCCCAAAGCCGTAATTTGAAAAGCACCTTTTAATAATAAATGCACTCCATAATTTGAGCAACTTACCGATAATCCTGATCCTAAATAATGTTCTTGTTGAGTTTTATATTTCTAAATCTACAATAATCATACTCAATGCACAATGATCGAAAATTAATAATATGATCACACTGTACTGGCAATACCAAAATTACATAATCTAAGATGCTAGAACGGTTTACTGGGAGAAGACAGAGCAAAGAGCGGCGGTGGTGGTTGTTGTTCGAGACTTAAACGTTCAGTCTTGTCATTTAAGTTCTTGAGAGTTGGGAATTTGGGACGCTGTTGAAATGCTGCATGATGCTGCATTCTGTCTGAGAGTTTGAGAAAAAAAGGAATGCACTCTGGTCAACAGTAAGACGGAGCATAGAGAAGAGAGTGAGAAGTTGGAGCAGAAAGTGGGGAGAGTGCAGGCGTCAAGGCTCAATTTATTTCTAGCTGTTGTTTTCACAGACAACGGTGGAAGTGGTTTTTGTAGAATCAATTTAAATTTTATTTAAATTGTTACTCTCAGGAGTCACGGTCACAGTTCAACTCTCCCACTCCTCCGTCATTCACACTATAAGTAAGTCCCCTGCGTTTTAAACAACATTTACTTTTTTTTTATATACACGATATTTCTTGCATTCTGGTGCACATTGACACATTATGGGTTATGTTTGATGAGTTTGATTAGAGTTGACCTGGCAGTACTCAGGAAGGCCAGTGCATACCTATTTTATTCAATTTAGTTGATTCTTTAGGAGTGAGAGGAATTTGTGGAGAGAGTTAAGCCGCTGGGGGCTGTACAAGAATATATAACCATTAAACCTTGCAGAAGTGAGGATTCGCTGGGACGAGCGTATCCTTAGAATTTTATTTAAATTGTTACTCTCAGGAGTCACGGTCACAGTTCAACTCTCCCACTCCTCCGTCATTCACACTATAA
>JAQFYM010000869.1:0-46545 GCA_034694785.1 Agrenia bidenticulata
TGTATCCTAACGCATTTAAATCATAACAAGTCATACAAAAGAGGAAACAAAGAAATATGTGAATGTACGCGACGACACATATACATCCACTCTCTCTCTTTCTATCTTTCTATTATTCATGCATCGATGAGCCAAGAGGACTAAACGAGATGAACATGTGTGTGTGTGTTTATATATCTACGCGTGTGTGTATGAGCCTAAGTCAGTAACTTCCATTCAAGTCCCCGCAGTTGATAACCCTACCCCGGAATCGGTTATGCAAAAACGAGCTCTCCTCTGGGGGTAAAACGGTATGGAAACCTACAGCCAGAATCCTCAGACTTCCAAGAGATTTCTTTCTCTCCTTAGAAATGTACAGAGATGGGTAATCTTTCTGTTCATAGTTAAAGATTTATACTACAAGGGGAGAGCAAGAGAGAGCCTTGGAGAGACTAGGGCGGCCTGTAAAGGGCTGTGTTAGTGTTATGGGGAAATGTGAGCAGAGGCGTGACTAGTGAGTATAGATAATAGTGATATGTATACATGGAGGTATATATAGAGAGAGATGTAGGCGTAGGACCGGGTTGGGTGCCCACCAAGAGCAGGAGAAAGTAAAGTGAAAGCTACATACTACATATAGACAGACAGATGAGAAAACACACAACTCCATACCACTATAGACTAAATAAAGCTATGGATGACATCAAACATGTATAAGTCGAGATGGGATGGGATTTAGAATCTTAAGGAGATGACCCAGCCACTTGGGCTGACCCTTCCTTGCACGGACGGTGGAAAATTAAGCCTGTGGAATATTTTTAATATTTTTAAAAGGGCTAGTGTTGCTTATCATGAGATTTAGAAATCCTGATAGAGGGCTTCTTCGGATTGTAAGCCTGTAGGGAACTTTTGGAGTGGCCCAGCCCTAGGCTGACCCCATAAATATTTAAGCTTGAAAAAGAATTGACCCTGGAGAATCAAGTATTTAAAAAAATAACGTCTATTGTTACCTAGCATGTGCTTAAGAAATGCTTATATACATAGCATAATCCTTTGGAGTATACCCTCGAGCTCCTGGAGGGAATTCTTCTACCAGTCCAGCCCCTGGGGCTGACACTTGCATATTTAAGTAAAACAGTCTGGTGGTGCTTATCATGTGATTTAAAAATGCTTATATTGACAGTATAATCCCTCGGATATCCCCCAAGCCTGGAGGGTACTCTTTTCAAAGGTCCAGGTTCTATTTTCTAGGCAAGTCTGAAAACTCGGGGTGGTTTCCGTCTGGCCTACTTCACATTCTGCTTAGTTCCATGGAGTAAGCTAAAGGAGCTGGGCGGGTTGGGTTAATCTGATGGAAACTGACTAGTTATAAGAAGGTGTCGTTCTTCCATCGAATCAGTCAGTCACTTTGTCATTCAACCCAGCATCAATTTCCCTTCTTGTGTTATCATGTATACCAAAGTTGGGGCAGGGGGGGGGGTCTATGAGGAAGAATCTAAATTCTCATTAAACCTCCTATAGTGAGACGCCCTCAACTCTCATTGTCAGCTTTGGAGATGATATCTTGGGATGTGTGAAGCTGTCAACATGTTCAGTCTCTCAGTTTGATCCACTCTAGAGATGACATCCGTGACCGTGTGGGGCAGAGGAGTAATTTCCAACCATATCCAAGGATCAAGACGAGATGACTCGACAGTGTTCAAGTCCACCACTTTTATTCTGATTAGCAAGTTTGGTAAAAAAAAATCTAATCTTTAGCCCTTCCCTGTAGGCTGCCTTATCATCCCAGCTACTATAAATAAACACCGTATGGTAGCAGTAGTAGTATGTAGTAGTAGTGGCAACTTGAATCCATCTCATCAGCTACAAACTGTAACTATAACTATAACTACAACTACCAACGGCTATAAGCAAGAAAGAGAGAGAGTAGCGTATCAAGCATAGTTTAGAAATTCTTTGAGGGAAAGCAGGATGGAAGAGTTACTTATTCAATTATATTAGGTCATGGATACACCATGGATAAAAGACGAAGATGAGCTGAGGATGGGTTAGGGGCCCTAAATACACAATCACCCTAATTCGAAATGAATATTCCAAATCTAAGAAAGTTAATGGTTCACTGAGGGAGTGGAGGCTATTTATTAAAAGGAAACATGTTCTCAGGGAAACTTTGCCCCCTTCAGTAAGGGCTTGTAAAACTTTGATCCATTGAATCAATAGTGAAAACAGAGATTAGGAACTAAGACAGAGAGAGTCGATGGGAATTCAAAACTTTGGGAACTAAACGAATATCACCCCCTACTCTTTTCATTCTTGGAATCCCTTGATGGATGCATAAATAATGAAGGATGATCATTTCTTAGAGCTCATCCGAAAATCTTCATGACTCTGCTCTGTACCCTCTAGCCCTTCGGGAGAAACGGGGGGACTGGACCAAGAGAAATATTACGAGAGGTCATATCCATTCAAAGGAGAGAGGGGAGTCTTTGATAATTAAAAAAATCTTGTGAGCTTTCGTTTTTTTTCTTGTACATTTAAAAAGTAAATCCTATTTGCAGACAACAATGGTTTTCCCTGCAGATTCGGCCCGTCCCTCTAATACTCGTGCTGTGTACCCTTGTCCTGATTGCTTCGTGACAAGAATTTGGACAGAGATTATATAAGAGACTCCTCGAGGGGATGGACTTTGTTATTAGTATGGAATAGTGTAGATATATTTTGCAAATAGTGAGAGTATGGACCTCAGAAGGATTGAATTGTGTTAATAAGGGGCACAAGGGGTTACCATACCTGCCCGGATGACGTCGACTCCCGCAGGACACCAACGGTCACCGGGACGAAGCAGGAGGAAGACAGTGTTGTCCGGCAGTGACCGAAAATACTCTGAGTCGTCAACCTGAGTCCCGTCTGTTTCAAGGACGACTCGTACAGTCTCATGTCCACTGATTCCTAGTTTCTCTCGACCTGAAAGTACACATTACCATTTCAATTAGCTTGTCCCGGGAATTGGCAACCCTATCGGGATTCTTTATCAGAGTGGGCTAGCTCATGTAGTTCGGCTCTGTGGAAGGGGACATGACACGGCTGTTTATCTGGGGATTAGAGGTGAGAAGAAACCATATATTATTATTACACTGGCTAATTTGTCGTGTACCTCGAAAGTCTTGTAAATTGTAACACCTCCCTGCCACTACAGGTTTATAAAGCCTTGTAGTAGTACACGTATGCGAAAACATTATAGGAATCAGCTAAAAAAATTTAAAGTTTTATTTGATTTGAAAGTTTGATTACGATTTAAGATCTAGCAGACAAGTATTAATCATATCATCATACACAATACTAACTTGCCACAAAAAACCGGTCGCGGGATTTACACTGCGCGTAAGTGTGTGTCACACTTTGAACCTGGTGCATACTCTAAATCACTCAATGTGAAAGTTACAAAGTGCCCCAAATGTACCGCAGTCAATGAAAATACATTCTACATTTCTGGCGTGTCATCGATGCCCGGACAGACAGCCCCGATGGTTCAATTTACATTAATTTTGAGCCAATGCATCTATGATATAATGCCCATAAATGTTAAGTTACAATTTTAATATAACGGAGTTGTGATTTTGATATAACAGAATTCTGAAGTTGTTTTGAGATTTTTGAAAGCGTGCAAGAACTGAGGTTTTGGTAAAACCTTGGCTGAGTAATTTGAATGTTTCATTTTGATGAGATTTTTCGATCAGTAAAATCAACTCCATCAAAACCTTACCTCGTACAATAAGTTCCTCTAAGGAAGAAACCACTAAAGCTTTTCTGGTTGCTCTTGAGCTGTCCCAAACCTTGAAAGGTCGTCTTGCGCGAGATGTCTGCAAAAAAAATTACAATCAAAATACAATCCATTGTTAATTATAATCATCAAAAGACAGCAGCATAAATCTAAATAACTCCCAAATCATGAATTATAAGGAACTGTAATCATAATCCATGAAACATCTATACAAATCGACCATTAACTTCCTCTTAATTGTGTTCATCCACAATCCGTCCTAATTTAACCCTCTCCCCCCCAAAAGAAAATCCCGTCTCCAAAAAAAATGTATGAGAATCCGGCCAAAAAACACACAAAGTCCCATTCAATGCTACAGAGCCTCAGTATCAGAAATCAACCTCAACTCGTCCTGTCTCAGACAAAGCTTGTCTCAATAATCGATTTACTGTCCGTAGCGAATAAAATTTGCAAAAAGCGATAAAAAAAACACCCAAGCCACTTCCAGAGCTTTGTATCCATGTGTATCCAGTTATAAAAGCCAACTCCAGCATCCCCAGCTAAAACATTGAGAGAGGAATCAAGTCTACTCCGCTCCCCCCACCAAAGACAAGAAAAGTGAGGGTAAAAAAATGGAGAGGAGAAAGAGCGGAATTCCAATCCAGATGGGAAGAATATAAAAAGTAAACTTGGGTAAGAAATAAGGTCAGGTTAAAATTGATCCCAATGTTCAATGCTAAGAGCTTAAGGCTCCACCAGAGAAGAAGAGGTGTCTATCCTTATTTCTGGAGATACCCGGGTGGTGGTAAGAAAAGTGGGGAAAGTCCTATAAGGATACCCGGGTGCTTCTTTACCTTGGGAGAATTCTTTTAGAGAGCGTAGGAAGGGAGGCTAGTGTTGCTAATGGATCAATAAATTTTTTTTACAGCCCCGAGAAGCCTTAGTGTGGATGAAAGTCTCTCTCTCTCTGCTAAACAATGACATGGACACGCACATCCACCCCAACACAATGCTATCTTCTCCAGACCTCCTTAAAATATATAATACCATCCCTCCAACAAAGTCAAGGAGACAACCAAGAGATGAAAAGGGAGAACACGGCCTATTCTCATCAACTAATTCATCATTGGGGTCAATGAGTCTTTGTGGGGGCAATTGAAATTCATAGATTCATAGATACAGTTTTTTAAGTGCTTTTGGACTTTTTTAAACAGGGTTCTTCAATGCTTTGTCCCGGGTGAACCTGCCCTTTGGTCCCGAATCGTAGGGTACTTAGTGGTGTCAACGCTAGTTTTTAGAATGGTAAAAGGATTTGTTGATGAGTGGACGGATTTTTATTGAGGGTTTTAAAAGGAATGAAAGTTTGAAAACTTCGTGGAATTTTCTAAAGTAGGATGAAGACTTTCCTAAGCGTTTCGTGCACTATTTTGAAGCTAATAACATTTGTGATTACAGCCTTTTGGTTTTTCAAGATCTCAACGTTGATTTTAAATATTGTAAATATCTCCTCGATTAATATCTGTACCGCCATTCCCAATCCGAAATTACTGAATAACAGAACATATGATTTGATATGAAAATAACAGAACATATGATTTAATATGGAACAGTAATAAGGTTTGAATCTACAGATACACCAGCATGGCAAGAGTCAAGGAATTAACAAAGTTCAAATTAGTTCCCCAAAATAAAAAAAAACCCTAAAATTCTGAAACATAAAAATAAATTCTCCGTGCAATACAAAGTGACCTCTACTTAAACCAAAACATTGACCCAGTGAGGTCATCCAACACGCTTACAAAACCATCAAAAAACTCAATAGCCTTTCCAAGTTTCCAAGCCAAAAGTTAAAAGGACAAGTAAAGCCAGGATAACAAACCTCTCTTGACATGACGACATCTCCAGGTAAGGGGTTGACTTAGGGAGTCCTGACCTGACCTGACCTATGACATCGGACAGGTCAGGAACTCATAACTCCGATGTGGCCCACATTTAAAACTCATTGATAACCCCAGAAGGTAATATACTAGAAACTACAAGGTCGATCGAAGCCCCACAGACGTTATCACGAAAGAAAAAAACACCTTCCACTTTAAAGAGTGAATCCGAAACGAAGCAGCAGCCCCCACCACTTTCACTTTTCACTTTCTCCCACACTTAGCCCAGTCGGACTATTCCCACTCCACAACCTACTATATTATTATCATACGACCAAGGAATTATAACCCAAAGGGACCCCAACCCGTCCCTTGAACCTTCCCTCTTGACATCCTACTACTCCATACTCTAGCAAGGGTGATAAATTCAGGGCAAGGCTCGGTGCAATGGTAGAAGAGGGAAGCCTTTGTGGATAGTCGGACTTGCCAAAACGAGACCAGGAGCGTCAACCTACTTTCCAATCTTCCTTCCACCAACTCCTCGCCTTAGCCAACTTCCACTGATCCAACCGACCGACCCTCCGTCCGTCCGATTCCAATTCGGATTGTAAAAGAGTCTACTCTCTGGACTCTAGTGAATCCAGCCAGAGTGTTGGGTCTGGTCCTCCTAGTGCGGCTGCTGATCATCATCTCCCCATCCTCCGAAGGGCGGTCGGGTGGATCAATTTTACCCATCATACCTCCATCTACCCACTACATCCCTTCCCCCTCGACAAATGCCCTCGTCTCGGCATAGACTCAATCCACCTCGGCCTCCCCACACCCCTACAACGTCGACGAACAGTGCCGATGATTTCATCGACACACTTCGCCAGCCCGCTCCATTCCTTCTCCTTCATCTCTCTCTCTCCCTGGCCTTGCTTGACACACATTCCGCTCTGGAGTGAAAGTCTGAAAGTAGAACGGTGAGGAAGATAGAGATTTTTTTGTATATAGGCTCTCTAAGCTCGGAAAGGAAACATGGTAACTTTCAGAGCTGAGCTCTCGTGCCCAAGAGGAGCTAAGGAGAGGGTATATGGATTGTAGAGAGATCTCAGGGCCTGGGTCCTTGAGACTATAGTCCAAGTGGGGCACATGAGGGGAAATGTTGCCAAAGTTTTTCAAGGAAAGTTGAGTTGTAGTCGTTGTAGAGGAGAAGGGACCACCTTCCCAGCCAATGATAATATATACAGATGAGAGATGTGGAAGCGTTTGATCTGATGAGCATTACCACCCACTCCTTATTTCACCATCAGCCTCCTTCGATTGACCTGATTTCTCAGTTGGCCATATCTCCACAGCTCAAGCCACCCTCAACTCTCTTTATATCCTCAGACACAAGTTCACCACCATTACCATATTACCAACACAATACTCGTGCTCTACAAGCCGAATGGCAAAACTCATCAGACCTTTCTCTCCCAGTTTCATTGAAATACCCACACTACTACTCTAGACTCAAGACTATGGACTTTCCAGAACTGAGAAGAACGAGCTTATCTCCTCTCAGCATCTATATATATATGTAAATAGGTATATCCCTTCCAGACTATTTACTACTATCCATATAGAAGAGGCGGGAATGAATACGTCCTCCAGGACAAGGGACACAGATCATCCGTGGCATCCAGCCCTATGACAATCATCATCATCAATTCCATTTGTCTACACAGATTATATTATATTCCCTACAAGTCTTGTCACTCACACTTCCGCTCACAGTCCAGTCCACTGGAGACTCCAGCTCTTTTCAATCGTGGACGACCTCTAATTGCTCTTGTAATTCATTCCAGTTCACCTTGGCCCTGGACAACCCGTTTCCTCCTGATAGTCTAGTTAAATGATTGCCATGAAATTGTCGCCTGTAGCTGAGAGCTGTTTGTTTAGCCTTTATTTTTCTAGCGATACAACCGGTCAAACAAAATAAGACTGGTCTCCCCAGGTCGCACAAAAATAACAACTATTAAACTTACATGTAAATAACAAGAATATGATTAGAATAACTATAATAAGTAAGCTAAGTTGTAAATGAGTTCAATATAATAATAATGGAATTTATTAAGCACCATTGTTTTATAGTTTACAATTCTTTTGAATATCCGATCTGTTATACAGCAGCTCTTAAACTAATTGTAGAGAGATTTACTAGACTCCGGGAGGTAGTTTTTTTTAATAGTCTGGACAAAGTTGGATTGTTGTAAGTGTGGGTATGGATGGGTTTAAGATGATAAACGAGGGGGCTTTACTAGGAGAGATGCGAATGATTGGAGGCAGGGTGGGAGTGAAAGGACGTTTCCGTCTTCTGGTGAGTTGGCCCATGGCCACATCAAAGGATGAAGAACCTCTTAGCATTCCTCTCCCAACTTTCCCTACTTTTATTAGACTATCTAAATTTGGACTCGGACACTGCCTACCAGACCATAAAGTATCCAGCTCAAAAGAGGTCAAACTCAAAGAAACAAGGGGAACTCATATCTCTTGCCCATACTTTTCATTTCAAACACCCTCTCTTGTCATCACTCACACTGATTACCTCGAGATCTGACCTCGGGATGGATCATAAAGAAAAGACCTGGGTCACTTGAGCTTTACACGGTACCCAGTGTTTTCGTCAACTTTTATTTTATCAACTAGCCAAATTATCAGCAAAGACAGTTTGGCCACATCAATATGATCCAACACCAACATTGTCAAACTCAGTCCTATCGGACACATTCTCAGCACAGAAATTTGATATATCAAAAAAGTTGTACAAAAGTCATTATTTATTATTTGTCACACATAAATTTACTAAAATAATTTACTAAAACTGTTGCCGAAATCGCTTACCCGCTTTACACCTTCTATTGACTAGGCTTGGAAATATTTTCACGAGTCCATTGATAGAGCTTTCCACATACTTATTTCAACTCTCCGCAATTCTTTCACACTGAATACCTTGAGATTTGACCTCGGGATGAATGAGAAAAGACCTGGGTCACTACTACAGCTTTTCACATTCGATTGACTAGATTTTGAAATATTTTTCACGAGTCGATTGATAGAGCAGGGGTGGTGCTTAAATAGATTGGATCATTAGATGACATTGACAGACTTGTATTTTAGCATCTCCTTTGTGGAAACTACTTTGATTCCACAGGATTGAACTCCAGGCTCTGCCTAGGCTGGCTGTAATGGGATTTTAGTATTTCCGTGTTTCCAGAGTCGATCCTCTCCATGTTCACTCATGAACGTGGAGTTAGCTTGGAGTCCGGAGGATAAATTCAAAGCTCTTGATCATAGGGGATCGGGATTGTGGCCATGATATCCGGCCAAAAGGCTTAGACACGTGTGTGTATTTAAATTCTGGTAGTAGATTCATGTATTCCCACTTGATCCTTGTGTTATTTACAGGCTCATTTGTTTTACCAGAGAGTGAGAGAGTATTATTGCAGTAGGGGTCCAATATCTTGGCAGTAATGTGACAGCGTGTATAGAATATAGTAGAGGCCTAAGGAATCGTAACCCTGTCTACTTGCATTGTTCTATGTATAAGATGTAAGGGTTTTTGTGAAGCCTGAAGTTTGGGAACTGGGACAATAAGAGAACAATACTCAAGACTCAAGGGCTGCTGAAAGTATTTTTTATTAAAAAGTTGATAAGTCCGAGAAAGATGAAAGAAGTTTGGTAGTTTGGGGAGGGTACGGTGGTTGGGGTGACGAATCTATCAACGAGTTGTTAAAGTTAAAAGAGTGGAAAATAAATCTTTTGAGTTCAATTATTTATTGATTTTTCTTGGGCTCATAAGCTTTAACAAAATGGAACATAAGTTTTAAAATGTAAGTTGAGTTCAGAAATTGTATTTAAGTTAATATATTAGGGTTATGTCGTGCAAAGTAACTCTAGAATTATTACTTATTACAATTTAAAGCATTTGAGAACGGTTTTGTGTGTTTAACAACAGGGGTTCATTTACCTTTAGGCATGAGGTTATCTGCAGGGATAAGGTCAAGGGTATTTTCCCCAACAGCATCTTAATTATAATTCCAGCAGCTTGGTTTTTTCGAAAGAGCTATTAAGCATTAAAATCGATTCAGCAGTTATGGTCGAGTAGTGAGTCAATCAAATATGTAAATCGAGGTACCTTTGCCCCGCGACGAATTGTTAATTGCGGTGGATAAATCCTGTGATGAACACTGGAACATTTTCAATGGATAATTTCCGATCTCGTTGAGACTTATCACAAAAAATTAGGATTATTTTCAAAATTTCACTTCTAATTTTCTCAGCACATCCTCAATATTATGGAAAATGAATGTCCATTCGAGTTTTCTAATTTCATCCTTGATTTTTTGCAGGGGTGGGCAAAATACATGAAATACAAAATAATTTCCTTAAATTGCCAAAATACAAAATAGATTCTTGGAAATGTCAAAATACAAAATACTTTTAAGAGGGAGACACGAAAATACAAAATAAAATAGTACATTGTATTTTGTATTTTGACGGAGTATTTTGCCCACCTCAGGCGTAGGGAAAATATACGAACTTCAAAATACAAAAATGGCTTTCCTGAAATTGCCAAAATACAAAATAGATTCTTGGAAATGTTAAAATACAAAATACTTTTTTGAGGGAGACACGATAATACAAAATAAAATACTATTTTGTATTCTGACGAAGTATTTTGCCCCCCCCCCCCCCCAAGATTTTTTGTGATGAGTCTCAGCAAGATCTCGGAAATGATGCATTGGAAATGTTCCATTGTAAGATGTTTTTGAACTGGTCACGACGAAATTTCCTAATTAGTTTTAGGATTATTTTCCTGAAACATCATGTAAAGAGTTGAGATTATAAAAACTAAACATCGGGTTGGGTAACAGTGTGGGTGCCTTTCTCTATCGGGATTTGGCTGAAAGTCGGTTGGAGTTTCTCCAAAGCAAGTTGCAAGTCATAGAGGGCAATTCTTTACCGGAAGTGGAACTTTCTTCAACCGTCGGTGGAACAGGAAGTAGGATTTTTTTATGATTTCGATTTCGATTTGGAAAGTTCAGTCCAGTACTAAATTTCAGAAACAGTCTAAGTTACAGGCATGGGTTGGTTCCTAAACAGAGAGTTTAGAAATAAGAAAAGGGTCAATGCTAAGAAAGTATGAGTCATTTCCGCTTTTGCTGAATAATGTAGAAACAGCACATTTTATTTCATTTCTTAAACCCTAAACATTTAATCAAAACTTTGTCATGTTTTTTTTTGATTTTTCATCATTATCTTTATTCGTATGTATACCTTTTTATAGAGAGATCTTATAGATTCATTTCATTTCATGTTAGAATGTCAAGATTCATTTCACTTTTAGTTTCATTAAATTAAAAGCTGATGTTAACACTTCACTTTGATATTAAGCCGCGCTGACCTTTATCATGGGTAACATTTTTTGACATTTTTTTTAAGAGTTCAAAATTTCAGAGGTCCTTGATGGGTAGAACAATTCCTGCTTGTTTCCCCATCTCTCCCTTGTTTCTTGTTTTGGAAAAAAATCAACAGTAAACAATTATTCGTGATTTTGTCGTGTTTTTTTATATTTTGTTTCAAATTGGAAACAAAATTCCAGGGTATTGCATTCTTAAATTTTTTAAATTTTCATCTCAATTCGGCTCAAACTACAAAAAGAACGGCCTAGAGTTTAAAGAGATATTTAAAACCGATTGCCAATCGTTAATTGACAATTCTTCGGCAACTGTCTCCACCAATTAAGAATTTATTTACAATCACAGAAAATGGGCGAAATAGAATCAATCGTGTCGTAAATTGTGTCATCCTTATAATGATAGAGTAGTCAACTCTGCTCTACAGATGTGGAGACATCCCTACCATTTCTAAGCACCTTAAATAGCACACGCATCTTTTCAAATCCCCAAAAACCCCCTCTTAACACCTAAAGAGTCCATAGTACTCTCTTAATTATATTTTTTAATCCTAATTTAATTAATCTGCTTCATTAGCCACGAATTATTTCTTCCCTTAGAAGGTTCTGTGCTGGTTGCTGGTGGTACTCAAGGTAAATGCATAATTTGGTACGACCGCTCCTTTTTCCTAGCATCAACTTCATTGTCCTTATACATAATTGAAATGGTATTGTATAACTTAAATTTATAGAACTTATTACTAGAGCGAGCTTATCTATTCATAAAATATAAATTCAATACCTCACTATTAGCAAATAACCGTGTAGCTATTAGGGAGGTTGAGATGGAGAGATTTTTGGCTTTTGATTCCCAAAAATTACAGTATCTCAACCTCCCTATTACATTTATCTATGCATACATACAAGTCTAGTACAGACAACTCTTTTGCCTTGGAAATGTTAGGGTAAAAGACGGCGTGATAACATAGTCGGAGTAATTACAAAAAACCCGCCAGTTTCTCGAAATTGATAAGCCCAAATAGATAGCTTATCTTGGTCAAAAATGAAATACAATCTTGTAGTCAGGATTTTAATTACTTTAATCTTATTCAATTTTACAAAGGTCATGGTATACCCTTTATAGCTTGTGTTTATACATCCACACAGACCAGAGGAGTTGCTTGAGAAAAGAGTCGCTACTACTTACTAGTTAATCAAGCCTTGTTTGGAGAGTACAGTGCGTCGGAAATCCTTTCAGGTACAACTAGGCAATAGTCGTAACAAGCATTGACATTATATTCTATCACCCGAGTCGGTTCCAAATCATAACAATTCTCTAATAATAATAGTTACAATACAATGAAATTATTAAAACAATGTAATTTTCCCGGATACGCATTATAAAGGAAAGTACAAACGTCTGTTTGCCTTCACCCTACATGTAGATCGGTGTGGGTTCTCCAGGGGAAATGGAACGTGACCTTAAACCTGTATATTTAATCCCCTCGGATTTATTTACAAAGTAAGAGAATGACTGAATGATTATTTGATGAGATGATGTACCACCGCCACCACCACGGCCAAAACCTCTTCCAACCCCGTGATTTATTTACCTCCGATTAAAAATTAATGCTCACAAGCCCAAATCTCTCTACAGTAACAACTACAGATATACATAGTAGTATTCCCTACGTCTACACAATATATTTTTAAAGCCTGGATGACCCGAAGGACCTAAGGGCCTAGACTCTACGCACTTGGGGAAACGAAGATGAATTCCAGCAGCATCAATGTTAGATGTAGAATGAGCCCTAATCGGTCTCTCTTCTAGATGTAAGATGGCTGAGTGATTCTGCACAAATACAGAAGCTGGAAGATGCGCTTTTTTTAGTTAAGGTAATGATCTGCTAATTACTCTCACTCTCTGTCTCTCACTCGGCTCCATATTTGTCCTACAATTAGTAGCCTTATATATAAGCAGCAGCTAGTATTTATTTTTTAATTTTAGACGAGAGAATTATAATTATAATTACATTTAATCTCCCGGGTTCTTAGCAGTTCAATCTCCCTTGTTGAAGGGATCGCAGTTTTTCTGAACTAAGAGGTAGTTGAATATTTTAGCAGACAGTTACAAGTTCCAACATTTAAGGCGATTGAGAGAGACACGAAAAAAATAGGATTGATGGAGTGGATAGAGAGAGAGATTTTTTTTTTGGAAATCTTGGACTCGGAAATCTACATCTCAATTCGGTAGTGGGAAACGAGGGAACGTTGATTTTGTGGACAGGATTTTTTTAACAATTTATAAATTCAATATAGAGCAAAATAAATCTTTGAGGAGATTTGACTTTGGACGAGGTGACACTTTTTATGGTCACAAAATTTAGACATAATATGATTTTAATTTAATAAAAGCTTTACAGGGTTTAAAAAAAATTGAAAAATAGTTTATAAAATCTCGTTTTCATCCTAAATAAAAAAAATGTTGAAAAGATCTCAACGCGACCTTCCGAGTCGGAATGAATTGAAGGAGTTGTCGTACGTAATAGAAGCTCAGTGTGATCGCGACCACAGCGATAGGGTCAGGCAGGGTCAACGTCATATTACACGGGCTAAGTATACAAAATAGTGGCTCTAATCAGTTCTAGTACTTATCACGGATTAGTTATAATAACATTACAAATATCAATCCCAAACAGCGGCCATTGAACATGTCATCACTATTAAAACATTCTATAATCCCTCGGTCATACCCGCTTTATTTTCAGGTCAAACTCAAACCACTAATACTCGTACAGTAAGAAGCTACAGCCTCTTCTCTTGTCCATGAGCTAATTGTCATCCAGTCCTCTCTTGCAAATATTCTTCATCAGAGGCAGATTAGAGTACCGTGGAAAAATATGTAAAGGGATCAATCAAAAAAACGCCGAGTAAGGTAAGGAAAGCTGGAATGCTGCATAAAAGTAGGAGCTCTACGTGTTTGTGGGATTTAGTAGAGATGATGGAAGGTATATGTACATTTCAGAGGTGTTAAATGGTAAATGAGTTAATAGATTTGTCAATTAGCAAGTCAAGGACAGTTTGTATGATGACCATGTGGGATTACGATTTCATGGTCACGTGTGTATACAATTTTTTTTCTAGGAGAGACGGACAGGAACACATTCGCCTATGTGCGAGAAGCTTCTCTCAGTTCTTCGCGGTGAGAATGCCAACGAACTCAATGTAATTGACCATTCCATCTCCGTCGAGATCCGCTTCTTTCAGCATATCTTCCACTTCCTCATCAGACAATTTCTCACCCAAGCTGGTCATTACGTGACGAAGTTCTGAAGACGATATCAGTCCATCTCCGTTCTTGTCGAATACTCTGCAAAGTAAAACAAAATACATTACACGACACACTCTTGTACGAAATTACAAATAAAAACCGAGCCGGCTCTTTCTCAAACTCTACGGTGCTTACAGCTATCCTGAGACATTTATGCCGGGATATTTATGCCTGGAGACAAATATGTCTACGACATTTATGCCTGAAGACAAATATGTCTACGACATTTATGCCTGGAGACAAATATGCTTTAGATTAGCTTTGAATAATAGGCTTATTTTGTATTTGGTGTACCGTAAAATTTTATAGATTCAATTATTTGAAGTATTGTAGTAACATAAATATCGCAGCTCCATTTAGTTTGGTAGACCTGCTAAGTTGAGGCTTTGATACGTATGCATCGCAATTACAGCTGACACTTGTGGTATTATACTAAACTCAATTGCATGAAACAAGGCAGCCGGACCGGACCGTTTTTTAAACCTGAGTCACAATGGGACTACTGTATTTTAAGTAACTTTAAAATATTGAATTAAAGCCCATCAATGAGGAAAAGCACAAATTTGTTGATCCGATCCGAATTTCGACAGATTTTATCAGGTTGAATTTCACTAATAGGAAACAATCATAAATCCGATTGTACAAAGTCCTACGGACCGGGTTCAAATCGGATTGAGAACCCTTCCCTATAAAAGAATGAATTCATTAAATACCTATCGTGTGGGGATAGTGAGTACGATCCCTAATCGGAGTTGATCTCCCAATTAATCTTTGGCAGCAGCTCCAAATTACCAACTCTTTCTCGCCATCTCTAACTGATTGTTCCCGACTGTCGCCATAATAGAGCCAACGATTTGTACTCGTAAGAACAAGCCCTGGAAACTAGAAGGACATAACCCAGAAAGGTCGGAGGTCTATACTTGTGAGCCCTAAACCATTCATGGACGAGAATTTATAAAATATCATCTGCACCTAGAAGCTACCACGAGAGGGTCCTAAGATATTAAACCTCTCACAACTACTCATTCTGCATAGTTCATGTCCTTGTCCAAGACGGTGAGAGAAAGAGCCATTACCAAGTCACTGAAGGGGGCTAGGAATTATGGATACTCTTAGGCCAATTAATCACGTCGGAAAGTCCATTTGTGACATTAAAATTGCATGCGTAGCGTGTGAATGTCATGTTTGGCTGCCTTCTCTCCTTGACTTTAAAGGGCTCCGACCTAATACTAGTGTAGCTTAGAGCCTCCTAGCCCAGTAGGGTCTCTCTGTCTAGTCTTGGGGTAAAATCGACATCTCCCTACTCGTTTGTTATGCAGGGCATTACTCGGGATTTCCTCATCTAAAGCTTGGCACGTTCAAAGACACTTTATACTATTTGCATCTCCACCAAAGGGCTCTCTAAAACCCACCGCAGTCCACAATTTCGTGAGGGGGGCTGAATGGTCTCTAAATTCCTTTATACCAACTACTGCGTTGTCACTAGTCATCTTTGCCCCACCCCTTCCGCCTGTCACACTGATTCCAAGTACATGGAGATACTCCACATTGTTTACATTATTCTCAAAGAATTCCTGCAATGTCAACAATCTTATAGTTGTATTAATTAGTAACGAGTCGGATGTGACTGCTTTTGTGATTTACTAGCCTTGCACTCTGTCCATACTAGTCCTTCTTGTTAGTTTAGGGCTTTCTTTTAAACTTTTTTTCCTCATGGCATTTCGTTCGTGTCTTCTTTAATTCGTGATTACAAAGTTAAGAGCTGTTTTCATAATTCAAGATGCATTCACTTTTTCAATCTTATACCCCTGACGAATTTTAATCATCCTTCTCCGCATTTAACGAGCTGTCATTTTATTCTGCAAATCTAACAAAAAAATCCCCTCAAGCCCTAATCTAAATACTTGCAAGCTTTGGAAAAATCTCTAAGCTCGGGATTTGATATTGCAATAACTGAGGAATGACCAATACTATTTTCTTGCCGGATTTGCAAATTCACTGAGGCATTCAGCTACATTCCTTTAGGATTAAAATGTACGCGGGTAGAGGCGGAGGTAGAAGATCTGCGTAACTCAAGCGGAAGAGTATCGATTAAACAATTTGAGCCTCAAAAAGCCACTCTTCTCAATTTAAAAGACAGGCCAAAAATGTATCCAGGAATTGTTGAGAGATTAATTGAAATAGCTCATGATGAAATTTGAAAGCTCTGATTCTATAGAGATAAGCCAAATGATGTGAAAAGGCCAATTTCCTCCTCCAGATTCCTTTAATCTAATAGTTTTTCATAGTCAGTGGGGGGGGGGGTAATAATGGGCTAGTTGATGGCACTGAGTCCCCCTTACTTGAAAGCTTCTGTGAGTTCCTCCTCACTCTCTGCGTCTTTCATCTTCTTCGACATCAGCTGGAGAAACTCATTAAACTCAATTGTCCCGTTCCCATCCGTATCGATCTCGTTCATTATATCCTGCAGCTCCGTATCTGTAACGTACAAACACACATCAGTATTTCCAATCTATCCTATCTACATATTCCACATTAGCCGTATGCAGGCCCGTTAATGGGCCACTATGGATAAAGACTATTTGTTGGTCAAGGGTCAATTTTTTACAGCATTATAATTCCATCTTCGCCTTTCTAGTTTAGTAAATCAGTAAGCTATTAGGCTTCGACATCATTTCAGCGGTTACAGACGAATAGCAAACAGACGGACAAACATGCCGGGGGAATTATAGAGTGGATGGAGTCAGAGCACCAAATCTTATTCAAAACCTTGTCCACAAGGTAATTACAATCCCCGAAATTCCATCCTATAATCTCAGAGCAATTTGCCCATATTCCCCCCTGACATGTTTTACATTGCATATATGTGTGACTGGTATTCGAAAATGGTTGAACCTTTGATTAGAGAGCTGATAAGATTAGCTGATCCTAAGGTATTAGCATATGTGCCTTTCCGTACCAGTCTATAGTCCCTACACCGGCCTAGTAGTATCGATCATCTCCTTAAGATATATCTACGAGGTTTTAGCTCACTCAACCATCTCCTCTTCTTTTGATGGACTTTGCGAGGAGGTCTGGAATTTCATTTCATAATCCACTCCAGCAACTCCTACTTCCATGAAAATTTCATCGAGTGGAAATATTAATTTTTTCGAAAACTTTCCTAGTAGTAAGGTTAGTGAGACGGAAATTTGTGAGGGCTATATCTATTAAGAAGTTGGCAGTTGTGAGGGATGATAGAATATTGAATTCCCTTAAGATACATCATCATATTATGGGCGTATTTTGGGCCAAAATTTATTTATTGGGATTCTTCCAGAAGCTAACTGGAGATCCCTGGAGCAATCTCTATCTATTATCAAAGGGCTTGGGGTTGTATTTGTATGAGGCTTATTTAGTGATGCCAATGAATTGAGTGAGTTTGAAGCCGACACAGCTCAACTCAACTCATTTGAGTTCGGCTATGATTCGAGTTGAGTCAAACTCATTGACATAACTAACATTATTATTGTCCCTCGTGATGCTAATGAGCAGATTTGAGTGAGTTTGATTAAGGCCAACTCAATTCGACTGTGCTCGAGCGAGTTGAGTGATATGAGTCGAGCTGAGTCAAACTCATTGTGGCTTATATTTCGGAAGGGCTCTTGTCTTCATGATCAATACTATCAACTATAGGGTTTTGTCCATGGGATTTTTTCTATTTATTTTCGGATGAGGAATTGAGAACTCGGTGGTATTTCCATGGATTTTCCTGATTTCCTAAGGGTACGACGACCCTTATTGTAAAAGGATTGGGATGGCCCGAGGGGAGATAAAAGAATTTAACTCGTTTATATCGTGTCATACACATGGAGAGTGTGTGATAAAACAAGAAATGGCTTTTGTTTCTCCGAGTCATTCCTCAGATTTTACGACGCTCTTTCATACACTTGACAACTTGAAGGAAACCGAATGAATCTGACAGGGTGGATTATTATTTTCTCCTTCCTATCAACTAGCATTCCCTCTGCCCTAGTCTAGATAGTGTGTAGTACATTCATACATTTAAGGATTCTACTGTGTACATGTAAATACGGTCTATTCTACGATCGAAAGCTCAGAGCTTGAAGCCAGCCTTTGGGCCAGAAAAAGCCAGCTTTTGGGTGTGGACTGAAACAGGAAGGAGAGCTCGAGAGAAACGTGAACTATGAAATCAAAATGAAAGTCTGTGAAAGTTGGAGTCATGCCTTGAGAATCTTGGTATTTCGAAAAGATATGATTGCTACACACGGATGGCTTTAAATACCTCTAACCTCGTTTCGGAGAGTACAAACGGCTACTTTACATAACATTTGAAATTAAAGACTGGAATTGCCCTCTGAGCCTAAGAGCAGTAAAATAAATGTACAAACTACTCTTCAGCCAGTCTCGTAACTCTAGAACATTGTTGGTAGAACAAGGTATGAGGTTTCAAGTAGTAACGGCGGCTACCATGCAGGCTTTAATAATCCAATTACAAAGAGATATTAACTATTGTGCTAAAACCATTATTCCCTTGTAGGGAACAAATATTTGACCTTATTGAAACTCAGGGTCAAAGGAAACTTAAAACAAAATCAAAATAGTTTTTAAAAAATTCGCTAAAATTAATACTATACGACAACCCCTCAAAAATACCTATTAAAAAGGTGACATAGTAGGGAGAAACTATTCGACCTCGTTGACAGCTCGGAGGTCAAAGGGTAGATAAAAAAATTTTAAAAAGCTAAAAAAATTACAACGATAACATATACAGCAATAACAAAATATATTTGATCCCTTCAAAAAGAGCTATGAAAAACGTGTTTTAATCTCATTACCCTTGTAATAAAAAAATCCCTGACCTTAATGATACTCAGGGGTCAGAGGGCAATATAAAGGACTTCAAAAAAGTTCCTAAAAATTAGCAAAAAATTTTCCTTCGAACCGGATTTGAACCAGTGACCTATGGATCTCTGCCAAGACTGCTACAGTCCACCGCTCTACCAACTGAGCTATCGAAGGCTGTTGTGAGTTAACCACGATTTCCCTCCTACTTAAACATACGCTCTTCCTCTCCCACGTACTCTTGTAGCTTTTCCAAGCTTGTGTCTGAGCAGTTACAGTTTCTCAACAGCTCAGTTAAGTCGTTCGCATTGTTAAGATCCTGTTTTTTTATCTATAATAATCATCAATCATTATCGATAATTTATTACGTCCTACTGGTCTGATAGGAAATTGGGCCAACTTTCGCTCTCATTATTTATCGTTGTCAGGTAGTTGAGATTATCTCCACTTGGTTGGGCATTGTTGTCAGTATTGCTCGCTTGTTAGGTCAGCAAATATTGCTTGCTTGTTAGCTTAATTGACTTGATTTCTTCAGGGTTTTTTGGGGTGTTATAAATAACAACATGAGAGTCCCTAGTGGGTCTGACATCTACTGACCATGTACAGTCAAAGGTCGTTTAATGACGTGTGAGATTTAGCATCGATTATTGTTGTGCCTGGCTTGAGATAGTAATTTGTACTGGAATTCACACTGCAGTACATACTATGCAAGAGGGTCAATTGCAGGTCAAATCAAATTAGCTAATCATCCCCGTAATTGCTGCTGTTGATTGTTAATTTTTATTCGAGCTTGTTGTGGCTAGGTTGAACTGCATTTCCCATATTAACTCTTCTGGCTTCGTTGTTCTCTACGTGTTACATGTATTTATTAAGACAGAGAAGTTTTACATGTGACAAGAATATATTCTTATCTACGAAATTGAGGAAAGATTGGCAGTGCGAGGAAAAGGCTGTGGTCAAGTACGTCAAGTATGGGACATCTCATATCATCAGTTATTACTGCTTTGAGTGATACGATAAGAGAAGCCCTGACCTTGAACAAACTGGATCGGTGTGTTGGAAACGATTCATGGAAATGTCATTGATTGAACCACCACACCACCGCCAGGACATGCATGCACCAGACTGTAAAGTGTTAAGTACTAAATTGACTTGTAAATCATTCGAGAGGGATCTATAAAACGAGTACCTACGGATATTTGATTGAATATGAAGTCTGGAAATTCCAGCTTCTCCAGAGATATAAATGTCTGAAGGGGCCATGTGTGGGATGAAACGAAGCCTGAGATAATATTGGTGGAATGGCACATGGCCAAATATTAGATTCCATAGAATAGGATGCCTTCAGAATGCGTAGAGAGCACAAGACAGGGTTCCACCAAGGGTACGTCGGATGATGGGGGATTTTTGACGAAAATTGTTATGAGAACGGCCAAGGTGCAAATGGGGAGACGTGGTCAGAATCTCAATCAATCCAAAATCCAATAAACCCTTTTCCAGGCTCACCATACTTGAAGATGAGAGTTCCAACGTAGAAATTTTGAACGTCTCCCTCTATATACGAGTACTACAGATCACCACTGACAAATCCCATCAGATTTTCACACATTCTCCGTCCAAAATTCAGAAGCCCCTGCATCCTATAAACTTAAGCTTTGGATCGAAATAAATGGAGAATAAATAGATTCCATATCGTCCTTGCTGTGTGTTCAATTATTATTTAACTTGCCATATTTTGGAAGGGGAAGAGTTTTTTTGGAAAATACAGACAGATTTTTTTGCGTTTTGATGAAAAATCTATAAAAACCGTCCTGAAAAAAAATCCCAAAAGAGTGAACTGACCTGAGGGCCGTTGACCCAGCGATCTCATCACAACTGCAAGCTCCGTTAGATTGATGACCCCGTCTTCGTCCTTGTCGAAGAGCATGAATGCTTCCTTGAATTCTGAAATTGAAATACAATACATTTTGTCCCACTTCTCTTTACAGATGGTTGAACTTGAGAGGGTTGAATTGGAAAGACCCATTTCCTGCAGAGGAACTTCATGCACTATTAACGCAAAGGATTTAGGTCAAATCGGTGGGGGTAATTTTTTAAAAACATATATCTCTTCGAAGGTTCCAGGCTGAGGGCGATTGTATGGCACACACGTCCAAATAGGGGAGACAAGAACAAAGTGGATTTATGGGGTGATGTAAATACTCAATCTGGTTTTAATGGGATCGGAAATCAAATAGATGAACTCTATACTCTTCCCCTGTGTAGTGTGTCTCAATAGATTATCTAGCTTTCAAGGTTTCTGCAAGATGGATATTTTTCTTTCAGAGCGAGAAAGGGAGAAAAAAACACTGGATCATTAATTAATGTCATGGCCATACGGGTAGTAGGGTATTGAATGCCCTAGTATTCGTGTAGAATTAGGGTTTAAATAAAATGAAACCCTAAGAGAGCTCTGGAGCTGAAAGTAATTCAAATACGATTATAAAAAAACAATAAAACAAATCTCTAAGAGTCTGGAGTTTGAAAAAAAGTCCAGTAAAAATATTTTATGTTTAAATTACGATCGTTTTCTATTAGACCTCGATTATGCTTCATGATCACGTCACGTTCACGACCGTTTCACAAGTTATTTCAGAGTGTATAAAAGCTTACTGGTCAACCGTCAACGACATTGAACGTGAGGTTACTAAATTACGATCGGCCTCTATTGGGCATTAGACCTCGATTCGATTTTACTTCACGATCACGTCACGTTGACGGCAATTTTCCAGAAGATTTAGATACGATAATAATATCTTACTGGACAACGCCGTTAAAAGTGACGTTAGTCAATTAAGATCGTCCTCTATTGGGCCTCAATTAAGCTTCACATCACGTTTACGCCCGTTTTCCGGGTTATTTAAACGACAGCGAAACCTTAGAGAACAACGACGTTAACGTGAAGTATAATCGAGACATTACTCTAGAGGGCTAAAGTAGTTTCTACATAAAATCTACAGCAAGTGTCTACATTAATAGCTTATACTTTTGTGTTCAACTTTGTATTTGGGAAAAACAAATGTGATTCACTTCCGTGGTCGGGTAGGGCTTAGGTTTTTTTTTTACTCAGTTATAGTTTGTAATTAATTAAAAGCCGTGCATGACTGTCTCATTTATTTTAGTTGGTAAATTACTTTAAAAACCGCTTCCTAGATGATAAAACAGAATGGGCCTTAGCACACGTTTCCTTGAGACTTGAGACGATGAAAATAGTTTATACAGATATATCATTTTATACAAAGGACAACCTAACCTACCCTTCCTCCCAAACAAGATGATAAATGCCTATATAATCATACATATATAAATACAAGTCCTAGTGTATAGAAAATCCTCTGGGAAAAGCAAGACAAGAAGAGAAATCCTTTAGTCATTAATACCCTTCCTTACGTACTTGTAAATAAAATCTAAATCCCAGACATTATTATTATACAACACTGAGTTTGAATGTGTAAAAATTACTGGGGATGATAAATTCCTTAAAATCTCTTCATTGGAGGACTTCCGTAGAAAAAACAGAAGGCAGCTACGTAGAACTCAGATTCGAAAATGTTGTGGAAGTAACCCATTTCAATTCCCCCCACAGGTCACCCCATTTGCCCATCTTCGGACTACTAAACTCCTGAAATAGCATCATGACCAAATGTACCGAATCCGGGGCATCTAGCCCACTCCGGTCGTGAGTCTCGTGACTTATCAGTGTGACGAACAGACGTTCGGATATACAGTCAACTAATCATATAAAAGCCTAAACGAACTGGCTAACAACGGAATTCGTCTTTAACTATAACGCTTTCATTCCTGAGTACTAGCAACAAATGACAGACACATCTTCAAAATAATGTCCTGAAATATCCTTAGGGCCTTATATGTACCGAATCCGGTGACTCTAACGCAACCCGCAGGTCGAGAGTTATCGGTGTGACTGACAGACGACCGGACACACAGATAACAGTAATCATATAAAATATAAAACGAACAGGCTATTACTATGCGGCTCTCATTCTCAAGGAGTACCACCAAACCACAGGATTAGAAGAAGGATATTTAGATTCATAAAACTATTAGAGAGGAACCTAATGCCTCAATAGAGCTATGACGATGGTGATGACGATGACACCAAAGGAGGGACAAACTTATTCGGTTCTAAGAATTTCTCTAGTTTTTGAAACCTTGTGATAGAGCTCTTCCTTACCCCCACTGGTTTCGGTTCGGTGGTGAGAGAGGGAGGATTTCATCTATATTACAAGATGACATTATTTCATCCCATTTTATTATTTTCCCCGAAAAGTTTTAGTCTGAGAGAGAAAAGTGAGTCGGCTCCAGCTAACTTTACTCTCTCCATTCACAACATCTTCGGTGAAGTTATAAAAGGAACAAGATTCCCCTCCAGCTCTTCTCCACTATTTCGGATGATAGGAATTGAAAGTGAAATGTCGTCAGGGGCTGTGCTCAATCCAAATGTTATTAGTAACTTTTAGTTTCTTACTACTATTGCCAGTAAAGAGATCTTCTCCTAGTGTTTCTTGGTGGTAAGTATTAACTTAGGATATGAACTTTGAATGCTATTTCAATTACAAGTCACTATTGTAGATCTGGAACAACTTTGGTCATCATATTCCAAAGGATACTGACAACTAAACTAGTTTTAAATTTAAATGGAATTATTAGAAAATTTTGATTCTACTATTAGATATTTTTGAAAATGAGGCTGAAACGGTGTTAGAATTAGTAGACAGAGAAAATGTTGGAGACAGATACTTTAATTTCCTAAGATAATGCCATTACAGTTCAATTAGTTGAAGAGGCTAACGCAATTTTCTCGAAAGATGTGTAAAAAAACGTTCGAATGGCATTTCAAAAACAATTTCCGAATGCTTGAAGAGTCAATTTTTTTTGATTCCCTTCAAGAAACACTATTAGATTTTAGATTAGTTCTAACTGCTACTTCCCTTCCATCTTGTCTTAAACGGGTTAAATGTAAAATATTTATTGATATTGGTGACGGTATTTCCACTAGAAAATCATCCAAGACGATCACAACCGTTCCATATCCAAACTCTCGTTTCATCCTAAAATGTATGAAATACCTACAATTAACGTTAACTTAAAACCAAGGGGATTATCTACGCTTTTTGACAATTTTTCTATACTAAAAGCAAATGGTGACTGGAATTTATCCTTCTAAAAACTCCACGAACCAATAAGTTGCATTAGTACAAGAAGATCATCCATTTTCCGTTAGTCCATGGCGTGGGTAGAAGTATCAAAGATACAGAAAACTAGGCGTCTACACCCTACATTGATAAGGACTTTTCCAAGGTCAAGGGTCAATTGCTTCGACACCATGCAAATTATATCTCGGGCCTTCTTAGTCTAGTGAACCGAATGAATTATTCAGCTTTAAAATCTATCCAGCAGTGCGGCATGGAGGACTCGTACAAACGGACATTTCCAAAGTATCATTAGAGTAGATAAAGCTTATCATAAAATAGCTGGTATAAGCCCTTCTTAAGGTTATTCCAGATCTAATAACAAGCCCATGTATATAGCAATAATCGTAACCCCTGTGTAGATCAAGAGGCTTCGGATATAGGGACCTAGGCTAAGAGAAAAAAACGCTGGAGAATAAAGCCTCGCCCAGTGGTCATTATCTATACGAGAGGATTGATTATTAAATATTGCCCATGTTCGGAAGTCAATGCTCGTTGAACTCGTACTAATACAATAGGATGATGATGATGATATGGGAGTTGAGGGGATAAAATATAAAATCAAGGGATCCCAAAGGGGTGGGTGAAATTTGTTGAATTAGTCTAAAGCACGAAACTTGCTCGTTTCTCATATCCAATCTCTGGATTCCAGCTATCCGAAGAAATATCATCCGGACATAATAAGTCAGTAATAGGAGGAGTGGGTAATATGTCATTCATCATAGATTAGCTGATTACAATTTTAGTATCCCATATGGAATTAGGTAAATTCTCCAGATCAATCTAATCTTAAGTGTGATTTGTCTCCAGGAATATTTACAGCTTGGAATTGACCCGGGTTAAAAAAAACTGATCCCAACGTGCGTGTCCACCTCATCTGTGTTACAATCTCCTAGAAACTGGATTTGTGCATGCCTCGGAGCAATTTGTTATGAAACGGATTTATTAATAATACAAACATACAACGTACCTCCGACTTGTTCTTCCGTTAGTCCATGCTCCGTCTGAAATTTTGAATAAAAACAGCGTTAAGTTTTTGAAAAATTATCCTCTTTCATTTTATTACTATAATCATTTCATTATCCAAAGGCAATAGTCAAGATTGTGCGACAAATTGCCGTCATTTAAAAACCGATTTAACCCTTTAACAAGTATGAAAACCCTCTGACCATTGTTCTAGGAAACCCGTGTTCAAAATTAACCTCAGGCAGAGCCCCAGAAGTTGAATACAAAATCTGGGACTATACGTTCAATAGTTTGAAAGTTATTGCGTAGATGGACAGACCGACGGACAGGCAGATATTCACATAAAATATCTACGATACATGTTAAAAAGCTTTATAGTTTCTTGTAAGTATATGCAAATTTTTCTTATCTCTTATAGCCATTTTTTTTCAACGCAAAAGTATATCATAGGAAAATTAAAAGTTTTTAATTCCACACCCTTGCTTCTCTAATGTCTGAACTAATTTGACAAATTTCCAATTAAATTTAATGGATCCGGAGCAATCTCACTCCATCCATTTCCCTATTAGTGGTTTTAAACTGATTCGCTAATGACTACCAACCTTTATAATATAATACACAGAGACAGATTGGATATCAGAGTCGGAGAACACTGGGAAAAGCTATATGGACTGTAGGTGAAAATGTGATTAATTACGAAACACGAGAATCCTTCTCTAAAATCCCTTGCCCCCCAACACCCGCCACTGCCCCTCTAAATATTTTAACTTCTAATTCCGGAAAATTTAATTATCTCCCTTTAATACAAGTAATCAAAGTTTCTCAAAACTCTCACGATTCATTCCATACTATAATTAAAGTCCACCTGCACCTTTAGCCTTAATTATCCTTTGTTTAACAATTTCAAGAATCGACCAGGGTGTCAGGTTCCATAAGACTTCCTCGTAATCAGAGACCCGAGTACGTGGAAACGCAATTTACTCTAATTTTTTGACAGCTCCTCTAAATCTACTCCGAGTGATTACATTCCCATGAATTTCTCCTGCCCACCTGCCTGGGAAAATCCCAACGTTTCCCTAAGGGCCAAACTCGTAAGTATGATTGGAAGTAGGAACCTAGGCCATTCCTATTCACAATCCTTGTTGTTCAACTAACCTATAAATTCTTTCACTAGGACCATTTCTAATTCTAGTTTAAAAAATACCCATGTGCTAAAATGCCCGTCTCAAGTTCCCAGACTTTTCCCCTTCTAATTCCATTGTCCACTGATCAGATATGGGCAGTACAGCGGAGGAATGCATCTATTCTCCGAGTTCAATAAGCGTGGATGGATGAGTATCGGGGAAATCCTTGTTGTGAGTTGTGACCGAAAAAAAAAATCCGGGGCTCATGTAAACCAGTAAACCTCTGTGGACAATAAGTATCTGTCCTCTGCCAGATCCACATCCGCATAACAATAAAGAATTCGGTTCGGATGGGGAACTCCAAGCTGTTCAAAAAAAATTCTGAATCCAGTCCAACTTTAGGCGAGAGGAAGTTCTAAAGCGTCAACTTGGCTTCAGCCCTTTCATCAAATGATTGACCATCCTCTCTGTTGGGGGGTGGGGGCTCAAGAATATGAACGTAGATTTCGAAATGTTTTCCCACAGCCTCTTTCGACTGTCAACTTTCGACTTGTGTGAATTGTGTATACTCCTTCCTTGTCGTGATATACATCCGAACGGGATGAGAAAGTTTCGAAAGGTACAACGCAGCTTCTAGCCTCTCGTAAGGAAGTAGTGGAACGGAAAGGAAGGTGGGGGACATTATGGGGAATAAAACCAGTCACCGGAAAATTATTGTCCCTTATATTACTTCCCTTTAGGAATTGTACGGGTTCACAAGGCTTAAATCTTAGGGAATACTTAGGCAGCAGTTGGACCAACTACTATTACGAAGATATATCATGATCATGATGATATAAAAATAAGGATCATATAGTACACAGATTGTACTAGTCTTGTGTCCCTCCAGCAGCAGCCCTTACTTTAAGACTGAATACCATTACCTTGAAACTTTCTCTTCCTCCTACGACCCAATGTCCCCCAGAAGAAAAAAGAACTTGGATTGGACTTGGAGAATACCCTCTCCTGCATTTTATCACGATTTAGGTCACATCGAGGCTTCAGGAGCTTCGAGTTTCATAAATTATCTTTCTTTTAGCATACGATATCCGAGTTGGTGATCTTAGGATCTATTCTCAACTAGTATTTATTATTTAGTACACTCTCCCCTACCGTAAGGGGCCATACTTCAATGAAGCAAGTATGAATAGCATGGATGGAGAACATTCAAAACTTTTTTAAAGTAATTACTTGCTCATCAATATAATTTAGTTGACAAGAAGACGGGAGGAGATTCAGATATCCCTGATTGAATAGAATATGTGGTTCTCACAAGTTGAGAAATATGCTTAATCAATTTAGGATTTATTAAGGCCTTATAAAGAAATATGCTCCCCGACTAACATCCGAGAGGGATAAGAGGCTGGGGAAAAATATGGGACCTCCGGGTATTTTATTAAGCCTCTGTTGAAAGTTTTATCGCACACCCTTCACCTAAGGCTAAAGGCATAGGGGATTTAGGCCTTGGTGTACTTACTCACAAGATACATGATAATCTCATTTAGAAGGTTTTAGAGGTAACGAGGACCGGAAGATATTAGCTATTTCATATAAATGGATAGATAAAACTAGGCGTCCACAGGCCCATTAATGGGCCACTATTGGTAAGGACCGTTTTGAAGGTTAAAGATAGATGATTTTTTGACAGTATCATTATCATTGTTTTTATTTATTTCCCCCGCTTATACTCCTCCTTGAATATTGAACTGATTTTAAGGCTACCCAATCTACCCTTGACCTTCATTTAGTCTATTAACTCGAATGAGCTATTCAGCCTTAAAATCGGGAGGAGTGGTGAAGCAGACAGACGGACTTAATTAGGGAATCATAGAATAGACTAGGTGTAGTAGGTACCTACTACACAGGTACTATTGATGATGACCTTTATAAAGGTCAAGGGTTGATTTTTTTCATCTCTTTATTTCACCTGTTCTATTGATTTGAATGAGCTACTATGTTTCAAAATCAGTTCAGTAGTTCAGTAAAAAAACCGACGTGTAGACATTTCTAGGGAATTATAGAGTAGATATCTTATTTAATGTATAAGAGAGGTTCTTGTGGCTTTGGTTTTTTATAGGCTATCATGTGATTTATCTCGTTATATCATCTCTCCTGTCTTTATTCCACTTTTTGATATTCAACATGTCATATTGGGGGGGATAAAATAAATTTCTCCGAGATCCTATTTCTCACTTTCATTCTATTAGAGAGGAAAGCAACTGCTTGGGTAACAAGGTTAAGCTCCACACACACTGCTCCTTAGTTCACGGCTTGGCAGAGTCTCCTCCGGGGAGGTTGGGAATAGTGCCAGTTGCTAAATAAATCCAAACCTTTCGAGCTTTTACACGGAAATTTCATTAAGATTTTATCCTTTCTCTCTGGAGGGTACAAAAAACAAAATACTATTAATAATAATAATAATAGTGAATAGAGAGAGGTATGGATTATTTTCAGGTACTTATAGATATTGGGCCGTAGTACCGGATCAAACTCGAAAAACGTATCAACGGTGACAGATGCCGGAAGTTCCCAAGAAAATAAAGACTTGACTAAATAAATCTTTTATCTCTATCATCCCCCCTTAATCTACTCTCCCATTTCCAGCTTGATGGAATTATTTCAGATTTTTGCCCCCAAACTACAGGGTGTCCATAGCCTATCTAGCTCCATGTTTTTTTAAATTGGGAAAACCCCCATGGCTTACATTCCATGATAAAGATTCAATAGTGTTTTAGTTATTAGGGAGGTTGCGATACAGTGATTTTTGGCTTCCGATTGTGACCGGTATCGGAATGTCCCTTTTGATTATTTAAGACCTGGACAATGGCCAGGGACACAGACACTCTACAATCTTTGTAAAAAAAATATGAGGAGAAAAATTCTAACACGAATGACTAAAAGTGTATTTAAAAAAGTCTTGCTCTGCTTTCAAAGTCTCTGCACCAGATAATTTGTACAAAAAACGCCTCCTAGTTGGACGGGTACACTTTCCAAGAAATACTTGTCGTTAGAGTTGGCCGTAGTGAAAGCTGGCTCAAGACGCTCATGTAGTTTTTGCAATTTATGAAAATTGACTTGACTAAGAAAGAGATGACAGTTAGTTGGAGTTGATCATAAAACTAGGGACTTTTGGTTCTTATTATTAAATCCTCTGGGCTGACAGTGAGCTGAAGGGAGATGATCACATTGAGCCAGAAGCTCGGCATACGCTAATTCAGTATTACTCCCCAATAAGGGTCGCGTTGCTTCCCAACTCTTGGTGGCAGTGGGGGCGTAGAATGGGCAAATTCTGAGAGCTCTATATAAAATTCCTAGTTCACCAAGTAGAGGCAATGCGCCAGTAATTCTTCCGGTTTCTAAGTTCTGTGGCGCCATAAGAGTAGACTTCCTGGCATCAATTTTCAATGATAGGCCAAATGCTAAGTGTAATAGTTATCTTCTATAACAAATCTTTTGGACGGTAGATCAAAGATATTATTTTTTTTGATGACGTTTCCCGAGAAAAAAATCAATATTTCCGAAATTCTAAACGGGCCCGACTGGGTTTGTAAATCTAATTGAGGTGGTAAATGGGTAATTACACAGATGCCCTTGCGGAAATTTTATGACAATGCTGGAACCGCAGATAAATGCATTGATTTTTTCCCCAGAGATATTTAAGGGAAATGATATGCAAAATATGTAATTTTTCTCCCTTGTCAGTGTTGCTAGAGGAAGGGCCGTCCCTTAGGAAAAATTATTACATCCTACACGGCCCCATAAATTTCCAGAATATTTTTACGCTACGCCAGTTCGCGTTGTCCAGGGCTGAATGCTGAATAGATAAAAAAAATAGTCGGGGCTTACCAGATCAATAGTAACAAGGAGATCGTAGGTTTGTCGCTGGCCCTTTTTATTCTTCTTGGAGTTCTTGTTATTCGGGGGGTTCTTGGGCGGGGCCTTGACCTGACCTTTCTGGGCGGAGGGGGCCTTGGGCGAAGGCTTTTGGCCATTTTTACCCTGTCCGTGACCGTTCTTGGTGCTGAGTGTGGGGGTCTTGGGTCCACTGGAACCTTTTTGATTCACGTGTCCCCCTCCTTCGTTTGGTTTCGTACGGGCCTGCTTTCAATCCATTTCAAAGGGAGATTAAACATGTGCATTGACAATCGAGGCTCATCACATTCATGGAGGGCATTTAACAGAGTAGCACGGTGAAAGCACGCATAATAAGTCAGCCAACCAATTATCTCGGGTAGTGTCACTTTATTACATTAAGGTCATACTTTATTTATGCCTCACGATAAAAGGAAAATATTTCAAAGCTTTTTCTTCAAGTTAGATGTTTGAGGGTAGAATAAAACTTCCCAGGCTAAGAATGCTTACTTATATAAATAAATAGACACCCGAGTATCCTGCAATTTCAACCCCGATTTAAAAACCCTGTTATTCATAGAATTTATCAGAAAATTCTTCAATGCCGTCCCGACCCAGAACTAAGCAGGTTCATTCCCCACTTACCAAGACCCAGTTGAGTCCCAGTACACAAAGGTGTGTATCTCCAGCTCCAAGTATTCTCAACGTGCTCACCCACTCACATAATTGGATGTAAACACCAAAGACACACAGGCTTAAACTCTTCCAGAGTACTTAAATAAGCTTACATTCAAAATTCTGCTCCTCTCCTCACAAGAGGCACAATAGTAAAAGCTTTATTTGGAGCAGAAACCCGGTTGGACTTGGAACCCAGGCGGGTTTTTTGCATAAATTAAAATTCACCACTTCTCATAAGCTCAAACTATTATTCTATTAAACGCAGCATGTAAATTAGAGCAGCATGTCAAAGTCCAAGCTCCCTCAACTCATCCATCCTTTCAAATTTAATTTAGCAATTAAAATATTGCAGACAAAGGAGATTCGCGTCAGCCCCCTCTCCCCCTGCCCCCTCGGATAATGAATCCTATAAGATTATATCCAGTGACAACTGATATAAAAGCACCTCTCATCAAGACGAGGTAATAAGTTGGAAAGGCTCCGGTGAAATCCATCTCAGCTTATTTTTCCAGGATGAACATGTCTAACAATGGGATTGTCCCGTAAATCAAGTCACAAGATTATTCCTTGGCTCCAGTGCAAAAGAGTCATTCTCATTCCAGGAGATAAGAATGGGATCTATAAGTCAACAGTATGAACACATCTCCAGTTCTCTCTCTCTAGATATAAGTTCCTATAGGCTATACCAACAAGTCCTCTGTGGCAGGTTATTTTGCATACAAAAGAGGAAATACGACCTTGCCAAAAGTTCCTCACAAAGATTTCGCGGACGGATCCTACCTGACTCTCAAGAGATGGGATCATTTCCTTCCTTCCACCTACTTCCAACTTTTTAGAGACATATCCCTGGATATATCCAGAGATGAAAGACTTGAAAGAGGGACACCCTTTGGATTTGAACTCAGATATACCAGAAGCTCCTACTCATCCAGAATTGTGATAAGCAAGAAGTTGCTGAGTCGACATTGGCATTGGCTCCGCACACAGTCCAACACACCATCTCTTCGACCTAAAGTTGCAGGAAAGCATGGGGGGTATGGGGGTGCGGCGTGTGAGGAGATTTGGGAAGAGGAGAAAGCAAACTATTGGGAAGCAATAAAGTTTTTTGTTTTATGAATCGTGGTGTGGATTTCTATTCTAGAGTTGGACACGGGGAAAACGTCCGGAATGGGAACAAGTGCAACTGGGTTGGCATTTTTATGTAAGGCTGGCTAATGCAATGCGCCTTCGAACTTTATCCGAGCTCTTTGGAATATCTAACACGGAGTGAATGAATTACGTGATCTGATCCATTTCTTACCCTTACCCTAGTTTCAACGTTTTACAACTTATATTCTATGCCAAAGGGTTCGATATATGGACACATAATATTTACATATGATATACTAGGCCCATTAATGGGACACTATGGATAAGAACAAATTTAGTTTTGAAGGTCACACAATGTATACTTTTTCACCAGCATAATAGTTATATGTGTCTGACCTGCTTAGTATTCTAATATTCAGCTTTAAAATAGAGATATTTTTAGGGAATTATAGAGTAGATTGTGCATCTACAGGCCTCTTAATGGACCACTATTTAAGGATAGATTATTTTTTACACATAATTAAACAGAAAATTAGATCTCTGCCCTGATTAGACCATGAAATTCAAAGGGGTATTCAGCTTTATTATCAGTCAATTAGTTACGGAGGAGTATAATAGTGAAACACGTACAGACAGTCGGAACTTTTAGGAAATTCTAGAGTAGATAGTAAATAGTAATAGTAGCTAACGCATTCTGTTTCACAAGAGATCGTGTGGCATGGGTTAGGTAGGAAACTCTAAAAGAATTTTATTGACTTTTCTCTCGGTTATACTGAACTTATGAAATGCGTTAAAGTTTAAGGCAGAAAATCCCACCTTGGACCATCCGAAACTGAATGATTGAACAATGTCTGTTTAAAAGAGAAAATAGGTCAATAATATTGGTAAATGTTTGGTGAATAGACCATCAACACCTTGAACATTTTCATGACTCAATACCCCCAAGGATGAAAGTAGTAAAACAAACCGTGGTGAAAATGGGGGGAAATAACAAGGAAACTCAGACAGAAGGAAATTTATTTTCTCCAGCTTATAGAAAAAGGTATTTGAGAATCTTTGAGTTTATAGTAACGAGTTGGGAACAGAACTGGAAACTAGAACTGGCCAAAGAATCTCCAATGTGATCGATGAAATCCGTCATGCTGTACAAAGTCTGGGATTT
Source organism: Agrenia bidenticulata (assembly GCA_034694785.1). Lineage (NCBI taxonomy): Eukaryota > Metazoa > Arthropoda > Collembola > Entomobryomorpha > Isotomidae > Agrenia > Agrenia bidenticulata. Next base: position 33,377 of record JAQFYM010000869.1, read on the forward strand.
CTCCGATTCCCCGAAAAACGGTTCCAGTTGCGGGGCACCATGTTCCATGTTCCACCTTCTACGTGCAGACAGACAGTGCGGAGAGCATTAGAGACACATAAATAAATCAAATCTTTAAAAATATATTATTTCCTATTCTTCTTTCAAATCTTCAAACCTTTCGGTTATATCTTCTCCATAACTTTTTTACTTCCTCCAATTCTCGAGTCCCGGATGGTTCCAGAGTGTTAATCACATCACTCAATTATTTATTAAGATAGTAAATTTCTCAACTCTTCATTCTCACTCGGCTTGTCTTGCAGAAAGCAATCAAAATTATAATGCCCGGGCTTTAGGGCCTGCTAACTATTAGCTTTTGGAACTGGTCTCTAGTCTCTAGTCATAAGTCATAAGACTTCTTATTTCGAAAAGTGTGCCAATCACGAAACTACCAAAGGCCCCTTGCTAGTCCTCTTACCACTTTCTATTCTTCTTGAGCTACGAGCTACCCAAGCTGATTAATTTGATTTCGAATTCTCCTTACCGCATCATCATCGCCTTAATATATTTACTCCATATAGTTCATAAAGTAATTACCAAGCCTCCCAGCTAATTCAAAATTCAAAGCTCTAACTAAACTATGCTCTTCAGCAAACAAGTTTACATAAATAATTACAACAGCCCCGGGCTAAGCCGAGTGATACCAAACCAAACAGCTTAAGTACCCACACTATCAAGATAACCCTCTACTTTAGCCAAACTGCGTGTATTTAATGAACACAATGTGAGATTGAATTACCCTAATTCATTTAAAAAACAAACCCGAGTCGGTTCGGGTCTACCAGCACCCACTAACATCATAAACAGGACAGGTTGGGGGGGGGGGGATATTCTACTTCCGAAACTCCTTTTTCGACGATGGCAAATGGGATTTTGTAATCATAAAGTAAGAGAAACTTTACATACGTAAGTCGTGTGCGGTCGATATCCCCTAAACGACTATCCAAAATGGTATTAGCCATTAGCCAAATGTTTATATTTACAAGTCCAAACACAAAAATGTCGAATTTTATTCTAATTTGGGGATGAATGTAATATTCAAAAAAAATTTATTTTGGATATTTATTATTTTTTATTAAAACTTTTGAATTTTACCATTCGGGATAATCAGTTTTGGGATATTGGCCTACAACTGATATGTAAGAGGGAGAGAAAGTTCCACAATCCTCAGAGATCTTGAGCCTCTACTAACGCGTGTCGGTGTCGAGTGTGTTAGTCTGTGCATGTACTTTCTCCAGGAACGGTGCCAACAATCTTGAACAAAGACTACATGATCATATCCAAAACACTACCTCACCCGACACACATTCCCTATTCATGGGGAACATTTTGGAGAGATACGGGATATTTATTAAGTGTACACCCTCTCTAGCCAAAATCCCATCTCCTATTCAATTCAATACCGAAAAGAGACGATCCCCCAGCAACACTCACCAAGGATGATGAAAGATACCAACTACCATAAGTGTCTATTGACGATGAGATGGTCTTCTCCCTAACATCTCTAGCTCTTTGTTTACACTCGAACGGGGCCATAAATGAACCTCCCGATATCACCGAGGGGAATAAACTGCTCATGTAATCTTGAATGGATTTATAATATTAACATTATTAACCGAATTCATTTACCAAACGACTCTCTTCAAGTGGAGTAGGCCCTGGGAATTGGTTTGAGCTTGTTCTTGGTGCTCAGGGTGTATTATAAATATTATAATAAAATAGGCCTACTCTTATTTTGTGCCGAGGTGAGATCGTTCGAGTAGTGTCCTAGCACAATAAACTGGAGAGCATGGATTTAGGAAGCACAAAGATAATAGTGACCACAATGGGAGCTAAATGTTGGGATTGCAAGTGGAATAAGCATTGTAACTGTCTCCTAAATTAGCATCACTATTCCCTTAACATGCCACAAAATCATTCGGGGGAGGGAGGGCTTGTGTGTTTACTCTTTAGAAATAGCTCTGTCGCAGCCCTGTGCCTTTGTAATTTCAAGTGCCCCCACTGCCAGTATTAATATTATTGTCTAAGTATCACTATTCCCACCACGCACTACTTGCATCGTTAGGATCATTTAGGGGGGGCGGTTGAGTGTTTACAATTTTGAAATAGCTCTGTCCAAGCCCCTTACTATTGGAATTTCAAGTGCCCCCACTGCCAGAATTAGCGTTACATGATTATTTCATAAAGGATAAGGATTACTAATTCCCTTTACACGCCGCATCGTTAAGATCCCCCAATTTCACTTGGGAGAGGGCTTGTGTCTTCACAATTTTGAAATAGCTCTTTCGAAAATTCCAGTGCCTTTGTAATTAGTGCCACCACTGCCAATAATAAATATTTCTCTTAGTCTTCGAGATAAGGGCTTCCCAAAGTCCTAGTCTAGTGCTTAGAGATAGGATTGTTATTGTAGGAACAAATCATCCCTGATTTAGAATGGAGATTATGTCTTAGGTGGAATCTATTGGGATGTTTGTGGTCTTGTCTCTTGTGTGTGTAGTGTGTACGGTGCTGTTGATTCTGCAAAGTTTAGTTGGAATCAGAGCTATTACGGGATGTGGAAAGATTCCTCTTTTTCACAGGCAGAGCTTCCCCTTCCTTGTGGTTACCTGGAGATCAGGGAATGGGCCTGAGCACTTAATAAATCTCTCCAAGGGCTTTAAACTCTAAAAACTTTCCCTTTTTATGGAACCTGTCACCCATTTGGGGAAAACAATTTAACATTCCACACAATCCCATTTTTTTACAAGGCTCGTTAAGGCGCATATGATCACCCGGGTATCGTCTGTCTGTCTGTCCGATCTCTATGTATACCAAGGACTACGACAGCCCCCTTCAATCAGCCGGAGCTAAAGTTGATAAATCTTCCACTGGGTGGTTTTCAAGTGAAAGTAGAATTTGAGGCTCGGTTAACTCTTCCCTTTGGTGATCAAAGGACCCTATGGGGTTCTTAATAAATTGACCCAGAAGGATGTAAATTGGCCCATAGGGTTGGGACTTATATTGGCTTTTTCTATGCAAATTCAACTAAAGCTATAAGGACCACCGGGCCTTTTCTAGCTGATTGTGGTATAGGCTTTATAAATGGGTGTGTGCTCTCTTGGGGAAGTCGTTTTTTTTTCGAAAAAAAGTAATGCATTTTGAGTTACAAAGCGATTGAAGCCCTAGTGGTTGGTGAATGCATCTATCTCAATATATATAGAATACCCGATCTAAATTTAATAACCTTATCTCAAACGAAATTCCGCAGAGCTATAGATAAACAGGTTAGGAATAGATGCCTTTGAATTATAGATCGTTTTCAGCAACCATCTCAAAGTATAATTTATAATAGCCATACCAACTCGGTGGAGGGGGCAATTCTAAATCCAGTCTTGAAATCATTAAACTTTTTCCAGAGCTGCATTGAGTATCAAAATACTTTCCCATTTGATATTTGACCAAAAATCTAAAAAGCTTGGGGAATCCACAAAAGAGATAATAAAACGAAAACCAATGACGTAGGAATCGCATAAAATATTCCATTTTCTTAAGTGCTACCAATAATTCAAGGTGTTTACAAAGAAAATGCCATAAACTACCATCTACCTAAACTTAGCAAGTATAATTTTTTGCAGTTTAAAAAGAATATTAACCCCCCCCCTCCCCGTAAGAAATCGTTGACTCTTCATCTTAAAAATCCCGTCGAAATTGCCACCCCGTACGAATGGTATTAAAACCATTTGCCAAACTCTTTCATCTCGCAAATCTTCCTTGTGGCATTGAGTTGACAGTAAGAAACGACCTTAAAGCACAACGCTTGATACTACCACCACCACTGCTTGACTAAAAGTTAAGCCCATGTCATCTCCAGCTCAAGGCTCTCTAGGATAAGCCCCTGAAATCCTTAAAGAAGATCCCCCATTCGGTTAGTAATATCTCTGATTTAATACATGATAAGCGAATCCCTCATTTACCAAAAAACATCTTTATTCAAGTAATAAACTGGTCGGGTAGATTTAATTAAATTTATTTCATTACTATCCTTTAATTCTCTTTCCCCTTGTCACTTGTACACTCAAGTACAATGAGAAGCCCACACACAGGTCCAGAGGCATGGACCAAGAAATTACGAAATCTTATCTCGTTGATCCCTCAAACCTAAGATATAAACGACACGGAGAAGCCAAACAAGTCATTCCATTATATCATTATTGTATCCTCGTTGCAAAACTGGAGCAGAACGATATCGATATATGACACGAAGATATCAAGATAAAAAAAAGTTCATCAAATCCCCCACCGGTACAGGAATGAGACGATGAAGAGACGAGGAAAAAAACACAAGAGAGAAAAAATGATTAAAAGTTAGTGATCCAATTTGAGGCTAAATGTCTCTCCTCTCTAATTGACTAAACTATCACGACCCCCTCGACCCCTTTTCTCCCACTTCCTTCAATTCATTGGATTCAAGTTCCTTACATTTTCTCAAGAGAAATAAGGCTGTTCTATAAATAAAATCTATTCTATTAAGATCTCTTAAACAGACTCTTGGCAAGTTTTGATGGAATCTGGGGAAAGGGAAAGAAAGCAAGACAAAGGGGCCCTTATAAATAGTTTGGGAACAAAGGGGCTTTTAATGAGCAGATATGAATATTTCTGAGACTGTCACGTCACAAAGGGGTTCAAGTGTACAAGTTCAGTCGTCCAATTAATTCATCCCTGGTTGTTGTAGGTAATGAGCTTGAGGTGTTGGGGGCGGAGCATCACGAGCTTTCAAGCTTGAGGTTCATTAAACGACAGAGAAAGCAGTATAGCTTAAATTAAAACAAGTCCATTGAAAACATTTAAGAAATTACTAAAAAACGTACCAAATTACGTGATACAACCCCAGCATGCATGGCTCTCTCTCTCTCAGGTGTTGGAAGTTGGAGGGGGTGTGTCCTACGTGTTTGTAATGCTATGAAAAACTGATGATCCCAAGGATTCTACGGAATCTATAGAGAGCTGGAAATATTATCATTCACAAGGCAGAGGTCGTGCAGGCAGGGAGAGTATAGTTTTTAATATCTTTGTAACATGTGTTCATAGTAATTAAAAGTCCGCACTAATTGTCTATAGAAAACGTGTGGATATATAAATGTGTCAAGTGTGTGCTTAGAGTACTTGGTCCTATCAAAGCTCATCTGTACAACTTATAGGAATTACTACATAGGCCCGCATAAGTACCCCCTCTGGCACTACCTTTTCCTCTCTCGTCAACCGGGGCACTAAGATTTGTATACTCTCCTCCAACTCAAAAAGGTGTCACTAAAATGTTCACTAAGACCATCAAGATTGGACTATGGTGTAGTAGTAGAAGTAGTTAGTAGTAGTAGTAGACCGATGTGTTGTACTGGCCGGAATCACTGGTCAACAAGGCTTCATAACATAATCGTGAGTGACTTTATGACGCACTACTTTCGAATTGTAAAAATCCCCACCGGGTTACCAAAATGAGTCAGTCATATAATTTACTGTGCACTACAAATATCCACACTACTCTAAGCATGATGATGAGTCGGTTGTGGGCTAGACTAGATCTCCGGACATCAGCCAAACTACTGCATGCTGAGTATGTTCTTTTCGTGCTTGAGATTGATCCATGTATCGTGAGGACGGAAGGTGTGTGATTTTTTTTTCTAAGTTAGAATATAAACGGGAGGACCGAAGTTTCTAGGACATGAGGCAGCTTCTCGGTGAGAGATGACTATGAAAACGGCCAGAAGCTCCGTCGCTGCTTCTGTCACACAGGGACTTTGCAAATATAGGACATACCTAATGAAAATGACATTTTGTAATATGTTATTACATCTCATAGCCATTTATATTCCGGCCCCATTGGGGCAAAGCAGTGTACAAATAAGGGACGTGAACAAACTATAGAATGATAATAATAATAATAATAATAATAAGGATAGCGCAGCAGCTGCCAAAAACACCTTTGAAGTTCAAAGTCTCATTTCCATTCGGAGAAAAGGACACAAGCTGCAAAGACAAGACAGGGAAGAGATTTTTTATGATTAACCTAAATTATATCTAACCATCTTGTGGACGTGTAATAACACTCTGACTTTATCTACCGAGACGTCTCGTCCCGTCCTCCAAATATCACAGACTTCATATCCCGACATTATCTGACATCCCCAAAGCCAAGGGACGTCAACTCTCATCCATCTCCCCAGAAAGGTGAGCCTACCATACCGCATTGTTACCACTCCCAGTCATTCCACACACTCACGTCCCTCTGGTCACATTAGTTTCCTTATTAACTACCGTAGATACTTGGTTTGGATGTTTATCTGTCCTTCCGTCCGTCCGGACGACCTGGCGATAACTTTCGAAGTATATTTTCACAAAATCCGTTTCTAGACATCTGTGTAGGATGTTTCGAATGATTCTATACTTAAATCGACCATTAAAAAGTGAAGTGACTTGCCTTATCTGGGCTACTTGGTTATATCCGTTTGGACGGTTTATTATGATTTTCAAATTTCAAATTCCAAACTCATCTCACGTCTATATCACGATAGACCCCCCTTAGTTGGCAAAATCATATCAATCCCTTTCCTCAAGAATGTCAAGATAAAATGTCAGGGGTATCTCAAGAAATTAATTACTGGGAGGGGTGAAGCGTACAATTTGGGTCCGTGGTCTGGTTTTTAAATTCAAATCCAGTCTTATCATCCTCCCCAGAAACATGGACCACTTTGTAACAAGATGCATACAAGCCGCGCGGTCTATTAGATTTTCGTTAGTTGTGTTACAATGGCGTAGCTCCTGCGGATTGACGGGCTTGTTGGCTGTCTCCGAAAAGTGGAAATCAAAAAATCGGAAAGCTTTCAAAGGATTTGGGATTTGAAAGGGTATTAGCATCTCTCAGCTCGAGATCGTGAGCTTTCTCTAATTCTTAGTCTTCCCTCTACATTTAGTACTAGCTCCTCACTAAGGGGCAAGGTAATCAATATTTCCCAGAAAGGCACTAACTTATAATAGAATCTCTCTTAGAAAAATAAAATGTCCCAATCCAATAATTCTGTAAGCTACAGTAAAAGGCACAATAGGGAGGTTGCGAACAATGATTTCTGGTGTCTGATTAGGACTGTACTAATGTTGAGAGCATTGCTACAGTCTCAATCAGAAGCCAGAATCCCTGTCTCTCAACCTCTCTAATGACTCCTTTGAACATTTGGTATTGGCCCAAGTTTTTTTTATAAATCAAAGAGAATCTCAAGAAGAGATATGCCTAGTAATTTCAAAATAATAATAATGCTGATTATATACAAGTTACAACTAGTTACAAGTACTAAAAGCAGTCAAAAGTATTTGCACAAAAGCTGCTGAGAAGAATTATACACTCTAGGTTCAGCCATTCACAGATATTTCAAATAGACTGGATTTCAATTTAGACTCGACTACACCCTAATTCCAGAAACTTCAGTTAATGATTAGATTAAAAAGTTTCAGCTCATACTTTCAAACAATCCCGAAGCTCGTCTCATATTTCTCTCTACTACATGAGAGAGGACTGCAATTAATTACTCAATACCTAAACAAACTCAATTCACTCAGATTGCCGAGAAAAAAACATAAAATAAATCTACTTTCCCCCGTAAAGATGAATCAATTTTAATTAAATTTAACTACCCGGCAACTAAAACCAATACTCCCTTATGGGCCAATTTAACATTGGAAATAAAATCATTTTAATCCCCCTCCGAACTCCCATTCAAAACTCTAGCTAGTCTAGCTGTTTAATTACTCTAAAATCTTTGCTCTTCTCCACCAGTAACAATAATCATAAACAGACCAAGGCCAAAGGCAATAGACCCTCTGACAATTCACAATCGCCTTCACTCCCCTGGCCAAGGACTGGAGAGAATCAGCAAGGCCCATCTCACCCGCACTTTCTCCACATGGAAATTACTAGAGAAAGTCCATCTAAAGGGACTCGTCCTTTTCCTAACTTAAAAATCTTAAACTCTTAAGACTAAAAAAAAGTACTAGAGTAGCAATCACATTCACACTTGCCTTGAACAATCCTCCTCGTAATATACTCTCCTCTTAAGTAGTAAACACGCTCCTGTTGCTGGTGTTCATGATGAGAGAGAAACTGCTCTTGAGAAACCCAAAGTAAAAAACACAAAGGAGCAACTAAGCACAAAGTCTCTGTTTTCTCTGGAGATGCTAAAATGTAGAGAGTACGAGTAGGGACTGTGTGTGCTATTGTATCCCGGCACTCCTTCGTCCTTAGACTACAATGGAAAAATCGAGGAACGGTCTAGATATATATAAAGATGACAAGCCGGACGTGGACGGAGACGAGGACTAGGGAGTTGGACGACGACGACGAAGCAACAGGACGGAGTGGCTGAATCGGTAAAAATTTATTATCGATGTGGGTGACAGGATTGAGCGGAATGAGAAAACCTATCTGTCACTCTCCACTCATAATATATATCTCGAGTGTACCACCACTGCCACCACTCCCACATTCCGAACAAGGAAATACAAGACACTACGATCCCCCTTATTACTACTCATCCACGGTCCCCCACTGGCGTTCTACTTTCCCGGGAGTTACTCTTCCGGTGATTATATGGCCACGCTACCAGCTCTATTCCATCTCAATCCTTTCCCACTACTAAAATCCCAGCGCAATAAAGCCGGATTGTATCATTGGGATTGTAATTAACTCCTAGTCCAATTAGACTTGATAAATTACAGCCACATGTCGTTCTACAGGGTGGTGAGGTAAGGCCAAGGGGAAGGGTGTCATAGGTGGCAAATGGCATGGAATTTGTTTGAGCACGTAAATGCAGAGAAGGTGGTAGTGGGATGGGCTAGATTTTGGAATAGAATTAGCTAATGGAGAGGAGGTACAAGAAATATTTTTTAGATTGAGGACGACAACTCATTGTCGATACAAGAAGGACGCGCTTCTCTCCGTGTTGGGTAATAAAAGGCTGGGGACGGATGTTTACCAAAATGTAACTCGAGAATGAAATGGCATGGCTTCCCACTTTCCTCTCTCCGCCGATTCCAAGTAAGCGGGGATCGGAGCTGAGGAAAAACAGATTTACCAATCCTCAAGAAATACAGGGGGCTCGATTGGTACAGGAAGACTATTGGGCTGTAATGATTTTCGTAAGCCCTGGATATTATCTATGGATGAATAGAGCTATAATAATAATATAATAATATCGATAACTTGAAGCCGTTGAGGTCGGATAGAGCTAAGGGAAAGCCCTTATGAAATGTGGATTAAATTTTAAACACTTAGACTAATCGTGGGATCCTATCTGCTCATCACCAAGGAACGGTAAGTAACCCCTCTTGTCTGTACATCCTCATAGCACCCTGTATGGCTTATATATTCTCTGCTAAATATAAACGGAGTTGTCGGTTGTAGGTAGTCCAGAGTTGACAAGAGTGGATTGGATCTTCAGATCCAGGTTGAATAACTATTCGGAAGGATCCTTGACATGCTCGTCAAATAGAGCCGTCACATGAAAATCCTCTCTCAGGATACTACAAAAGCTGCATAACCCGTCAGTCGGGGAGATATGTCAAGTACAGGGATACACGATGGTAATCCAATCAGATTGGGAAATCTATTAAATGTGGTAGGAGCTCCGGAACTCCGGATATGAGATTTAGTAACTCTAGGGTACTTGATGAGGTTTCATGGGCTAACTAGTACCAATATCTATTAAATGTATTTCTACATGCCCTTCGGATGATTATAAACTTCTGGTATTTTCCGCTATTATATTCTAACATGGACTTGGATCGTCTAGACCAAAAGACCTCTGGTTCCCTGCTGCTAAAAGACTAAAGCCAACTGCTCAACTCCCCGACACCCGTTTTGTATTCCGACCACCAACTGTCAATCAATTACCCAGAGGTATGCTGATAAAAGCTGTACAGGGGCTCCTAGACTCGGATTAATATACTCAAGGCATGAAACATGGAAGTAAATACCAGTTCGGCAGTGTTCAGTCACACGGAACGGAAGCGTATTAACTAGATTATAGATACAGTTCAACCTCTTTATAGCCCAATCCTTCACATCTGTACATTTACCCGGGTAGCTTCAATACATAAAGAATTTCCTACCATAGAGGGGCAAACATGACTGCCCTCTTTGCCTTCAGCTGGGGGCACGGGGAGTTCAAAAGAAACAAGGCCAGGCAAGGGACACTCTTAGTCGAAACGAGGCAAAGCGTGCAGGAGGCGCTCTTAGTTACACAGGGGGCACGGGGCAACCAAAACGCCCGTCTATGTTCTGTTTCTGTACACAAATTCAGCGCCCATCGAAGGGCCTATAATACGGCGTGTTTACTGTATTTCAGTTCAAAAGTAAATTGCAAGAACAACACTGTAATATCGAGTTGTATAGAGAGGACCTTGAATAAAGAAAAAGGGGAAAAATCGGATTGAACCGAAGCATTTTTCTTAACACCCGTACTTTACACGGGAGAAAATTTCCTAGCAGTTCTCAGTAAAAAGGTCTCACAGAATTTGCAGAGTATCTGAGAATTTTGAGATTATGGGATCATAAGGAATGATGATGGGATGTAATATCCCTCGGGACTGAACCGTATGGATTCCAAGAATCCAAAAGCTTATGAATAAGACGGGGGCAAACTGTCCATGGTATTTTCGATCACTTGGATTTCCACGAAAATTGTCGACTATAATCTATCACTCGGGGTTTCTCTGAACAACATTTTAAAGAAATATTAAGGGGATTGGTATGCGGAAAATGTACTAGTTTATTGTCCACTGGCACTGTACAGAGTAGTACAGGGTGCTCTGGGAATAGGTAAGAGAATTTTTATTTTTATTGATTCGATATTTAATAAAAACTCTTGAGGATTCTTTTTCTCAGTTATTTATTCCCTATTGGATTTTATATTTATTCAATCCCTGGCGAATGATAATATTTGCCAATAATTACGTGTTTTCTACAAATGTAAATAGATACAAGAAATAAACACGGGAAATACATTTATAATTCGAGCATGCAAAAAAATCTCAATAGTCCTTGTGCGATTTGTGAGTGGGGAATTGGATTTCAAGAGCCGAAGTCTATTTACATTGAGGACTGAGTAAATAAAAATATAAATCGATTTCCGAGCTATTTTAAGAAATGTTTTTATTTTGTTATTAAATATATATCTCAGAGACTTGTGACATTTTTATGCTCCATTTGACAGGCACCAAAGGCAAAGGGCTAGTTTCATAGTAATAGAAATATCTAGATTCAGATCTCGACGGTAATATGAAATTAATTTAATTGACGCAATTCCCTTTCACCTCCGTTTCCAAACACCAAATCTGGATATTGTAAAGTCACTATTATTCTACCTTACAAACAATGACCAACTTTCCTCAAGGTGTGTATTGTTATCTTCATTGTTGTTTCATAAATGATAACAGCATATATACATAGTGTCTTTGTCCTCGGCTCTTTCCTACGAAATATTATCATGACAAAGGAGCTAAGGGAGCCAACGATCCGGTGAATAAACACAACTTGGGTCCTTTACTCTGTATACTATTTTCTAGTTCTAATGAGCCAGTTAGGGCCATGAGGAGATGGCAATCAGGGACTTGTATTCTAGTTCATGCATTGGACTTTAATTGGGGAGAGGTGCACCTGTCCAGAAACAGAAATAATACTCCCAACTTTCCAAGAACCAAGAAGTGGAACATGGAAACACCAAGCCACACGGTCTTTGGTCCACGTACATCAACACAAACTCCCAAGGCCTTTCCAATACTATGAAGGCAGGGGGAAAAATATCCACAATTTCGCTCATTAATTTGAAAATTTCCAAGCATTTTTCACTGGAATTGTGCCATCGCATGAGTGGTTTAATTACTTGAACTTTGAAGAGCCCTTGTTGAAGGGAGAGAGCGTCTATTGTCGACACGCATCAACTCATCCACTTTTGTTCATCAAGGGCCTTAAGAGGTTTCCACCACACACGAGTCCCTCTCTGGGGGCTTATCGATTAAGAGAACTCTCTAGTCTTGCAGAACTGGGACTGGATTGAAAATATATACGAAAATGGATCTTCTTAATGGCTCTTCTTTAATTAATTATCACGGAGGATTGAAGGCGGGGGGAGGGTGGGGGGTTGTTTGGGAAGGAACATTCGACAGTCTGAGTGTGAGAAAATCGATTTTTAATAACTTCATCTTAAGGATCTTTCCTGGAGGTTGGTATTAATTATTCATTATTGAATCATGTGAGAATACACAGTCCACCACCACCTTAAGTGCTTTATGAGAGGAGAGTTTTAGCATTTTCTTTCACAGTAAACGTAACGACCATAGGAAATGGAAGCTCAAGCCTAAAAATCAATCAATACTTCCAATATACCTTATTCAATTATTAAATCTATTGATTTTAATTTTATTTCAAGTTGCGTGTATAGTACGTGTTCTGAACCTTCAAACCGTCCACCGAATTGATTTTCCCCCTCCGATCGGCCCTGTTTAACGTTAACAACTCGAATTAATTATAAAATAAATTGGATTTTATTTTCCAGTGTGGCACGTGGTACTGAACATTTCCCCTGTAATTTAATCTATCCCTTTGTCATTTGCATACTTATCGAAAAGTAAGGTCCATGTGTGGTTACAATTTACAGCCCATGTCAATCTCCCTAAATCCAAGTGTGAGGATTCGGATGGAATTGCCCAATCAGCTACTGCCAGGCAATCGTTCATGTGGTAAAAACACATTGATTTGAAAGGTCATAAAAAGGGACCACAAAGGGATAATAGTTATAGGAACTTCACACCAGGAAATTGGACATTGGACCTCAAAATCCCATACACATTACGTGCATTTCCAGCTTAATGACGCTCTTCGGATGAGATGGAGACGTCGGCTGTGTTCCATCACAAGAGTAAACTATAAAACTACAAACTACAAAGCCGGAAAATATTTGCTCTTAGTTTTTATTTCATCCCATGATGTCTGGGTGGAACTGTACTCACCCGGTAGTTCACAACTTAACTATGTTCTGGCTGTATTCATGTTAGAGGAGTTTTTTCTTAATATTTTATTTGTGATATTTTAAGAGAAGTTTGTTCCT
>JAQFYM010000870.1:0-46533 GCA_034694785.1 Agrenia bidenticulata
AAATTCAAAGGAATGGGGAAAAAATAAATTGTAGGGGAAATTCAATTTATTCTTCACCCAGTTAAATGCAACCCGATAAAAAATTCTCTCGTGTCCATCGTCTTCAAAGGCTATTCCGAAAATGGAGTTGCAGAAGATAGCTTTCGTAATGTTTTTCTATTGTTTAAGATATACTCTGTGGGATTTCAATTTGCTAAAGAAGTTGAGCAGATGGAAGGCCTATATTTATAGTAAGTTTAGTTTTAGATACTAAACTGTCAAGACCTTCTTTTTTCTTCTGACGGTTTTTTTTGTAAAGAAAAGTTTGTGCAAATATTGGACATGTCATAAAAAACTTTTTGCATGTCAAAAATACCTTTTGAAAAAACTCTGTTTAAATACTGCATTCCGGATGAGACTTCGTTTTCCAGGTACACTCAAGAGACTAAATAATACACACGTATTCTTCGTATGTACTTCCTCCGCAAAGTCAACTATATTACAGTAGGCCCTTTTTTGTTGAAACAATTCGAGCCATTTCTCATTTCAAGGCATGTTCAGCAACTATGTAAAATTCTGCAGAATGTTTGCTGAAATTCAAACCTTCGGGGTGGCTGAAGAAAATTTTTAATGCCTCCTTCCACAGAGCTTTTAAAATTATAGTCAGGCTGTCATTCGAAGGATAATACAAATAATAGAGTAGACTATTGAATGACATGCATGTTGCAGTGTGACAGAAATTGTCCAGAAATGATTAGAGATTCCATCAAAGCCTTTTTGTAACATGATAAATATAATCGGGGGGAAGGAAAAGAAAAACTACCAGTAAAAGTCGAGTGCCGATTCGGGGATCCGTATAAATAGCCCGTACTGTAACACATACACAAAATAACCCAATTTCATTTTAAACTCTTCAGAGCATCCCTCAGGAATTGAATTTAACCTTTCTTTACTCGATTTCCTATCTCATTCTTTATAACCTGGATGCTTATTCAAACAGAAACCATTCTAGGTATTTTATATTAACTTTAAACTCAAATAAAAATTCAAAAGCATGATACAATCACGAGTGTGTGTTAAAGAAGGAAATCTCTACCTTGTTTCTTTTAGACAAGACAACATTACAAGTTTCATGGATACATAACATCCATCTCTGCTGCGAAGGCTGTTTAGATGTGCTAACTTTGTTTGCACACGTTGTTTTTACACTTGCATGTCTACATTTGTTAATATTTGATACTCCAAGGAACTCGTCAAATTTCAGGGACTCAGCATACCTCTAGCTTTATTTCTCTCTGATACCGGAGTTTGTAACTTTTTACACGTCATGAATAATCAAAATATAATTCTATATAAAATAGAATCCCTTAAGTGCTGGAGACATCCTTGCTTTTAGTTAGTTGTTCACATTCAATTGTTATTTTATATCTCCATTCAGCGCTGTCTCTTCTCAATTGGCCATTTCAACTTGTTTTAATTCCCTCATGGGGGACAACAAAGGGATCACAAAGTCGTACCCTCTCATGCAAAAACTCGGCATTCATGTGTCGTTTAAACTAGACTTTTCCTTTCCCAACAAATTCTGAAAGTATAAAAAGAGGACATTCTGCATTGGGTAAAAATAAAGTTGACATAATCCATCCCAATCCAAACCGACAAACCTAGACGAAAGCGTGCAAAATCCTTTCTGTCATCTAAAAATTGCTCCTCTCTTGTTGAAGGGCAACTTCACGAAATTGCAGACCCAGAAAAAGGTATGAGGAATAGCTTCTCAAGGAAAGTCTAGTCAAGCCAGCCGACACTGACACCAAATGAGACGGGCAAGGATTATATTTGAACGTGTTGAAAAATTGATAAAGTCAATCAAGAGACAGGCGAGAAGAGACCAAGTCTTTTGTCTGTTTTTCTTGAGATGATAATGGCTTTGGGTGGTGGAAAGCACTTGACCTCATGCTGATGGGAAACTCTCGACACAATTTTTTTATACTAAAACTGCATCAGACCATAATGTGTACATCCCTAGGATTAGTTGTTTCTTCTCTCATCTCCGGCTCCAAGAAAGACAAGGCGAGATTTAAAGAATCAAGATTATATCCCTTCTGGCCCTACACCCTAACCCTCATGAACATACCACACCAAAAATCACTACTACGAGCCAGGCTTACTATCGTTATTATTCGTCATCAAAGGGCAAGTCTCAGCTGCATCTCCTCATGTGTTACACAAGCTTAAGAAGCTTATAGGTTGGAATTTTCAAATTCTCATTACATATAGGAAGGAAGATGAAGGAAAATCTGAGTCAAACTCATCAAAATTAATCATCATCAACATCAGAGGGTTCGGAACCTATGAGCTTTAGACCATCCTCCTCTTTTGCGTACATTATTTTCCTACTCTAGAAACTTTCGCATATTCAATTTCACCAGCAAAATCAAAGAATCAGCAAAATTTGCCACCCTTTGTTCTTTTCATGGTCTCAAATCTCGAACCGAGAAAACCTTCAGCTGTAACACTGAAATTACTCAATAAGCATACAGTCCTTCACCGAGGGATTATACATAAAGTATGCAAATTTATTATCAACTTCTGCGAAATGTCACAACAGAATTTTGCAATGGAAGCGGATAAACAGTAAATTTGATGAAGCTGAAACACATTGAAGGTATGAATGTACATCTTTGTTCTTTTTGACTTAAAACACGAATCATTGGTCCTCCTGCTCACACCTTACTGGCTACTAAACAGAGCTCATACTTGTACAATATTTTCTTATGAGCTTTGTTAACTCTGCTGGTGTTAGTATTTCAGCGGACTAGAACTACTGAGTAATAAAGAGTCAACCCCCATTATTACTGGTGCTTGCTACCATGCCTTCGGCCGAAGCAATCCATCGAAGCAATTAACCCCATTAACGCCAACGATATTTTATGATTTCAGCTAAGGATCAGATTGAACATCAGCAAACTGCAATACTGAGAATTTCCATATCGACGGAGATATGGAAATGATTATCATGGCTATATACGGTCTGTCCTACATTATAGTACGTGTACTTGTATTGAACGCCGGTGGTGGAGTGTATTCTCTATTGCTACTTTTGTACAGAGGTATTTTCTTATTACCTGCGATTCCACTGTGACATTCCCTCCCTTGATAATCCTCATCTCATCAAAAGCTCTCATATTAAGTGCAACTTGCGAGCTACTTTTATACTCCCAGACTTGGAATTTCGTCTCTCTGTGAAATTCAATACCCTTGGTTTACCTGTATGCTCATGATAAATTTTCGTCGAATCTGTAGAAACTAGTCTAGAAACTAAGAGGCACGAATTCCTTATTTGACGTCCTCCTGCCATTATTCGCACTTCATTCTTAATGGACAACACAGAGGCTATTGTTGATAATGAGAAGAAACTCATTTGATTTCAGAGTCTAGCTCTTGATGCATGTGTGTAGAGTGAGATTGAAACCATATCCATCCCATCTTGGGTTCTCTGCATGTTCACCACCACCGCAATATATGTCCTGTCTCTTTTTGAGTGATGTTTATATACTCAGCTCATACTGCTTCGGATTTTCCAAGTTGAATCTTTCATTTAGATTTTGGATATGTGAACTCACAAGTCAAGGTGAGACAATGGCAAACAAAGTAAATAAACTACAACTCTAAAATCTACCTGTCCCTCTTTCTCGCTCTGCCCTATAGGATAATGGATTTCATGCAAACTCACTTTGCTTTATTTTAATCAACCCGAGTGGTGGTGCTAAATCTGATCTCCCGTGTCGTGTACATGTATTTATTTATGGATTTCTTATCTAATCATGAATATTAGCTTTTATGTATTTGTACAGGCAGCATAAATATATATAAACATGTAATTTCAAAGCAGTATTGGGGAATAGGGGCTAAAAAGCACAAGTCACATCTCATCGTTCCGAGCGAGAGGTCCTGACTGTCATTTTAGCGAAGGTGAGATGAGAGAGATAAGTAAACTAATGCATGACCACGAACGTGAAAAATCAAGCTGGAAATGTAAACATCCATAAATACATGTCATAAATATGCACCACAAGGGTTCATTAGATATGCCTTTAAATCCTTTTATAATAATCAATAGTCCATTATTCCTTGTGGCCAGTCTGTCTGCCCTTGACTTCACTTTAGTACGTATTCATACTTTCATATTTGGCTTGTTTTGATCGTCCACAAGTCTGTAATTGCTTGCAAATAATACCGGCCTTTCGTAAATTAGCATACAATTTGCCCTTTCTGAGGAGTTAAATAGGCAGTGGTACTTAGCAACACATGCAACTACAACAGCTCACAAGATAATTCTCAATACACCAAGAACATGAGGCATATGGGAAGTCCTAATGCAGTTTTATTAGTTGCCCGATCCGTGTTTACTTATGAGCTAATAATACCGAAGTGCTTTTTAGTCCCTGAGTTTGTGGCCTTATGGTTGACTCACTTGGCTTGGGCTTTCAGTTAGCACCACTAGACGAACTTATACGTCCACCTTGGCCTTGGTCTCTTTTTATGAAGGAGGCAAGTATTAGGAGAAAGAATCTCAATTCATTAATTCTGGCTCTCACTATTACAACCAACTGCCAGAGAGAGAGGTAATCCTACTACTCACATCTATCAGATATCATGCCACACAATAATAATGATAATAATGCTCGTAATAACATACATACACACACACTCAAGCCACACGGCATCCTATGAACACTGAAGAACAAGAAAGCACATTGTAATCGGAGGGGAAAATCTCATTTGCGTGACCAGTAACTCTTGGATTTTGACAGGGAGGATAGAGTCGGTAGATTGGGATTTGAGCTTCTGCTTTCTCAAGACTTAAGTAAGATTACAGGCTGTCCATAGATTATCTGTGCAATAATACTCAATCCAATCCTGTCAGAGTCCACAAGGTCTCACACTCTATAAACCATAATGTGTTTCAATGGATGACCCTTGATGGATCTGAATCTGCAGCTCATATATCATCTACGACCTCCTCATTTAATCTCCATACAATCCACTGCTATGCTTCCTTCTGATATTACACGAGAAGCTGCCGCTTCAGTGCAAGTAAAATTAATATGAAATATTATAAGCCCGAGCTCTTTCACGAAAAGCCGACTGAAAACAAATTGCCAAATTGATGGGTTACCCCTTTATAAATCTTTGTGGCACACGAACAAACCCAAAGCTACAATTATCATCAGGGGCAGATCACACATCACTTACGTACCCAAATTACCTATGGATTTCAAATCATCTTGCATAGGCAAGTAGTCTTGTTTCGTGGATCTCTGATCACAAATCTACTCGTTTTTCTACTAATTTGTTTCATGAGAAATGCATCTGGACTTCATTTATCATGTCCAATTATGTCTAGGTTAATTAGGAAGAAACAACAGGCCTATACACATCCATACATCTTAATGTCGGTTATAAACTCCTTTCCACTACAAATGCTGGTGAAGAACGTAAGAATGAATGCATTCTTCCCTGTAGATAAACTCTAAAGCCTTTTCTGAACTCTAAATTGGATTAGAATTCTTGGAATTTAGTACCTTGAATAACAGAGCAGTAAAAAGTCTTACTCAAGATCAGTGTCTAGTTCTTCAATAGTACAACTTAGAATGCCTAAATACTAACTTTGAGCTTTCGTGCTGTGGGTTGTGCCAGAATTCAACATACGGGCTACCAAATCATCTTGGTTCAATAGCCAGCGTATGAACTATTGCCAATTACCTCATCGCTGCAGCTCTGACATTAAAAAGTAGGCAGAAGGGTGAAAAGCAATCCATATTCAAAATTTCACACAGGAGGAGTAACAAAGTGCTAAGCTGAATTTTTAATAG
Organism: Agrenia bidenticulata; assembly: GCA_034694785.1. Lineage (NCBI taxonomy): Eukaryota > Metazoa > Arthropoda > Collembola > Entomobryomorpha > Isotomidae > Agrenia > Agrenia bidenticulata. Next base: position 5,853 of record JAQFYM010000870.1, read on the forward strand.
CAAAAAACTAATGTGATTGATTGATCGGGTGATCAATCAAGGGACTGTAGAATATCATTCTTGAGTACAAAAAAATGAAGAAATATTTTGAATACCAAACATAAACCAAAAGCCAATCCCCTATACTTTCGACATTCTATACATATCGAAGCAAAGTACATCCATCTCTTTCAACCATGTTTATCCAAGGTAAAACTACCCGTATGCTCATCGACACAAGTGCTTGTATTATTCAGAGGAAGCTTTTTAGTTATTAAACTTCTCCGTGAAACATTCCACTCAATATTAGCAATCAGGGATTCTATAAAGTTTGGAACTGTCCATAAATCGTCTCCGCATTCGAGTACGTGGATGAAGTCTCGAATTGTTTATAGAAACCACAGGGTTCTAATATTAAACTTGAATTCATTCACTACCAACACCAAAGCCACCTGTTTCACAATTAAAGACCAAAACTCAAATATATACTCCCCACACTAACCCCAGCCTTGCATATACAAATATATCACTAAACCTGACTGAGACGCAGAGAATTGCTTACTAACTAGCGCGATGCAGCTTTGGACTAATGTAGTCCCCTGTTCTTGTGCAGTGTTATGAGATTTTATAAAGAAATACCTCAGATGGGTGGATCCCGTCCCATAATGAATTCAGAATTGAGCCATCATAATCATACATTTACGATACCTGTCTCTCTAATCAAGATAGGATCCTCGCTGTACAAAGAAAACCTCTTCCGAATAAGTCAGTCATCAGTAGCTATCTGATAACTTTAGACTTGTAGTTATGCATATCCTCTTCATCTTCATAAACGGATTACTGTACTCGTACACATTCCAAAACTTATTCCAACAAATTCCATCCAGTTGGAGGAAGTACGTCGGAGAGTCAACAACAGGATTCTTTCATCTGTAGTGTTGTAGGTGGGAACATGTCGCCATAAGAAATTGTCAAAGTCTAGGACGACTTTTAATACAGTATCTACTTGTGGGATACTTTCTACATTAAAGATTCAGCATCTAGCCAAACATTTAGAATCCAATTTGAGAATTTTCGTGGATCGTAATTTTCAAGTCATGCACAATTCCTCTACAAGTTTAAAGAAACTGTCCTTCCATCGGCTCAAAGCTCAAGTGGGGAAAAAGTCGCCAAACTTCAAGACTCAAATTATGGGTAATGAGGTTGAACTTTGCTGCTTGCGAATTTTGCCATCTTTATGCATAATAATGTTCATTATGAAGCCTCGGTCTTTTCACAGGTTGTAAGTTGTAACCTAATTTCGAAGTTAATATTTCCAAGTCCTATCCTCGTACACAAAAGTTGTCTTCTGCTTCGCCTGCCTCAAGCAACCCGAACTCTCAAGAGATAGAGGGGACCAAAGGATAATGAAATCTAAATTACAATTCTGTCTGTAGGTCATTAGGTCTGCATAATTTATATATTATGCCTGCATTTAACAACTTACTCATTTCCCATGATGTCATCATCCATACTCATATTCACTCATATTTCAAAAATATTAATACTTCAGTGAACGGGCTCAGCTATGTTGGCCTCTTATGAATCTCTGACAGATCAAAGACATATCTGTCTTCAGTTAATCTCTGTGGTGTAAAACTGCTCGTTCGCCGCCAATGAATAAACTGGCTCTCCCTTTGCACTTTTCAGCTATTATAGCTGAAACTGCAGGAAGACTGAATAGCTGCCCTTCTTCATGTATAGCTTCATACGTTGGTAATCTGAAGACTTTTGCAATTTGAAAAGTTGCCTTGCAATTGCAATAATTTCGTTTCCCAACACGAGCCAAACTCATTAAAAGCATAATTCACGACAACAGGCGGATGTTTATACAAACCCAGCCTGCACCAAAAGATGCATATCCATCTGTATTTTATCCATGAAAGTTAAAATAGTACATCTCATCTGCGTGCTTACTTATCTTAAGATTCTGTAACTACCAGCTCACTAATATTTATTGCACACTACGCTTCACTAAATACGCATAGGACTAAACCCATAGGGAATTAAGGTTACTGTCCCAAGGAGAAATAGGGACATTTTAGAACAAACAGCATTTTTTTGGCAAATGAGACAGATCAAGTCTAAGCGATGGGTAATTTGGCCTCAAGAAATGTCTAGATTCTGAATTAAATCCCTTCTAAATTGCAATGCGGGTAATGCACTTAATTTCTTGTCTGCTTGGCTAAGTACAATCTGCGTCGGAAGGACACACATTTAGGAACGTCGGGTGGTGCTTAGAATTCTGACATTGAATCTCCCTTTTGTTAGTTGGAGGAAAGCATGGCGTTTCAACTGCTTTCGGGATTTGGTGAATTAATGGATAATGGATGAGATGAGAGAATTGATGCTTTTTAAAGACGAATAAGTTGTAATGACATAAAGACGACGCCCTTAACTATCTCCAAGAAAACCTGCATTTTTACACAACCACCACTAACTAAGAGTTAGATACATCCAACTCCACAGTAAATGCTAAAGCCAAAAAAGCATTTTTTTTAACTACTCAACGCTGGTTTCCTACTTTCATCTGAGCTCTAGTTCCTCCCGTGCTTATTACCCGTCAGCCTTCAGATTCACTGAGGCTAGGACATATTATGCCACCAGCCAACATCCATAAATCCACATCCCTCTGATCTATCTTCAATTCCCATGATATACTTACTTCCCTGGCCGTGTAGATACTAAATCTCAAGCTGTGTGAAGAGATCTAGTGCAAAGAAAATTCATAAGACTAATCCTAATGGATGCTTCTGCCCTTTCCTTCCGGTGCATTTGGCTTCATTCCGAGATTTCGGAACTTTCAACCCCATTCACTTTGCACAATCAATCCAATCTTAAGTCCTAAGCCAGCTCACTTATTTCCTTCAAGATTCTCCCTTCGTTATTCGAGAGATAATAAAAACACTAAAGTTTTCTTGTCTTTAAAGGAACGGCTTATAAAGTCATTCCAATCTCTTTGAGTCGCCTTATTGAATGAGAATGGTTTAAAATGGGGGCTGTATTCATGAATTGCATTTTTATTTTTGTACAAGTGGAGTGGAAAGTGGAATGAAAACCACTTGGGCCAGTTGACTAAAACAGGAAGGTCAAATCCACAAGAATCTTACTCACTGGCGCCGACTTAATCTCGAACGTTCGGTTTTGGTCATTTTTTTGCAACCAGGTTTGAGTAATTACACACATGACTTTGTAGGTTTGTAAGCTGTTTTTGTTTACGCTCACTCTCTACGTCTGCATCCACTTTATTGTGAGTTTTATTAATTCAAGACCCTCTCATCCTGTCAAGCTACTTTTGTATTTAGCCTTTTAAAGTTATTTATTAAGTGTTTACGGCTTCATACAGCCTAAGCGTTTGGGTCTGCCTGACTGGATGGCCCTTGTGTCAGTAGAATGTGCAAGATACGGTTTAAAGAATGTGTGACTCTCTAATTTAACATGCGGTGGTGCGGTGTGGAATTGTACACTCAACCAGCACAATGTTCCATATTCATTATACGCATTAGACGGTGTTAAGAGAAGTAGTGTCATCATCATCATGGAAAAACGTGATTGAAAAGCGAATAGAGAAAAATTTGTTTCAAATTTGTTGAGTGACTAGGTTCACGCCATGTGGTTCGTGGTGGAGTGAAACATTTGTCTATCCATGCCAATCCAATGGCGTGTGGCCAACATATTTCTCTTGTCAGTCAGGAATGGTCACAGGAATTTTGAGAGGCTAATGGAAAAAGTGTGAATAAATGAGGATGATGAATATGAGCGGGTGGGACGGAGGTGATACGGTTTCATGAGTATCCGCTCCAAAAAAGCTCCTTCATAGACCTTCTCATGGATGGAATCGAATTCCTAAATTCAATCACATGGCAAATATAATCCATTTCACATTCCCTTTGTACACCATGGATGACCCTTGGGAAGGAAGAAAGTGTTTTTGGTTTGCTAAGTGAGCTGTGGGGACGTGAGCTTAGTTTACAAAGTAACATTTTTCTGCGTCAATAATTCTTTGGAAAAATAAAACTAGTACTCCTTCTCTACAGTGAATACATGGTTACTTTACTTTTTGCTCCTCGTCTTCATATAATACCAAAGTTACACGGGTTTTGTGGGTAAAAGGACAGTCCGACTGTCGTATTTCCCATCGCAACCCACGGAGGAGAATAAAAAATAGTTTTGAAAGGAGAGAAAGTCTCCAAAGCTGTTTTTCTTCTTAGGAGAATACAATATACTGACTAGCCAAGTTATCTAGAACTGTAGAAGCTGAGCTTCTAGCTCACAGAAATGTCTACAACCCAAGGCCAGACCAACGAATTTACTCATTCCTGAGTATACATCATCTTTGGCAGGGAAAATCCAGGAATAAAAAAATATCACCTACACCTATCTTAACACCAACAAGAGCTCCCACGCCTAAACAAACAAACAGAGAAACTCTTCAGAAATCCCTTTCTCCTTCTAACACAATATAGATCTTATGGTTTGGTAAGATTTGTCTGGAACGCATATTGATATCACCAGTTTCATCTTGCAGAACTGACACTGTGTATAGACAATCTGAATGGGCAAAGCTGAAAGGCAAAGAGTTGAGAAAAAATTTGATCCAGTGTACAAAGGGTGCTGAGGGATATTGATGCAATTAGCTTTACCCTCAGGTCCTTTATATATTTCAGCTGCATCTGTCAGCAAATCGATATCATTTTCTCTAAGCCGTCTTATACACGATACACCTTTATGCCTTTTATAAATATAGAGAAGATCTTGGGATAACATCCTAGGTTAAAGCTTTCAGATAAATTCGAAATCGAATAAGCCTTGACTAAAACCTCTAGTGATATCTCCCTCTCTAAATTGGGAGGAACGAGAAATAGGGTAATCAACTCTACCAAATAAGCATAATATATCATTTTTATATAAGCATCGGTCCAACAACCTAATATACACACAAGTCAATTTATTCTGTTTTCCTATCTCATTTAAATACCATAAAATTGATTACCATATAGTATTACTACCAAAAGAAAGAAGAGTATCCATACATAAAAGACAGAACCATGAAGGAAGTAATCTATGCATATTTTATTACGTTCTCAAAAGGATTTCTTGGAATGACCAGAGGGGAGAATAAAAAGGAGAGGAGAAATAAAATATTAAAAGACTCATTAAAGGATTTAATACGGGAGAAGAACATGAGGGTAGATAGTGTATGGAAGGATGATGATAATCCCATTAATTTCATTTGCTAACTAGTGTCGACAAGGGGAATCTCGTCATCCTCTTGTCCGTATAACAGGCCTTATTCTTAAGAGGGATGTGAGGAAAGGAGCTTTTATCGTTCTTATTTTTTTATCAGAAGATGTAGAGCCGAGTTGATGAAAGGAAAGAGTGGGATTAAGGTGTTGACCGACTAATCCTAATGACGAAGGAGATGTAAGAGCAAGTGTTTAATGGGATTTTGGAAGTTAGAAACGATATGATAAGAAATGACAGGGTATATGATTGCTTGGGATGGGTGAGTTACGCTTATTAGAGCCTTTGGGTATTGGGTTGACATGTAGTCCCTTGAAGGTGGAACCCTTGTACTATTTTTATACAGACGCACTATTCCAAATCCTGTAGACTGGACTTGAAGTATGTACAATGAATGTTGTCTGAGATCTCCCAAGACATTGTAAGATTGTAGAGGTCAGGTCATAGAGAGCCTCATATGGGCTTCTTATGCCTGCTTAAGGTAATAAAAAGGGTAATCTATGCATGCAAAGAAATTTCAATTAGGTGTTGGGAAGAGAAATGATATTCTGTGGGAGATGAGGATAGGATTCTCAAGTGTATTCCAGCCCGGCTAGTTCCCATGCCATGACACGCCAATTAAACCAGCTTTTAAAAAGTAGTCCCCTTCCAACTGACCAAGAGTAATTTTTCAACAAGTCCGAATTTGGTCACAGAGTTGGTTCAAGAGGTAACTTGTGTTCGAGATCCTTATCAAATCTTGTACCAGAAGGATTTATATTATGTATTCAGTATTGTATTCTGAGCGTCTTCTATCTTCTTGATTGCCATTCTCTTATTATGTCCCTCATTGTAGACTCTGGGAATGAGAGGTCTGAGGTTTCAAGATTGAAAAATGAGTGACAAGAGGACAAAAGGCGTATAGAAAGGGCTTCTAATTCTATTGATCTGATTCACAATCCACTATGCAATCCTTATTATTCTTATTGCGTGTTTTTCAAACACTTAATGCCCTTGGCACATGGTATAGGCTATACTATTGCCATCTCAGCTCGCATCGGATGTCTCAGAGGCGACTAAGATTTTCACAAGCCATTCTTCTCCATCCTCCACACAATGTGCCAATTCTACCTCAATTTCTAGGGTCATTCATGCATCCTATTTTGCAAAGCTGTGTAGAATTTATCCGACGATGATACCCAAAGGGCGATGCCACATGGATATTTATGGACTCTGTCGATTTATCTAGGAGGTTCTGGAGCTGTGAAATTGTACAGGAGGATTTTTATTAGTGTGTGAGTGTTCCCTAGCCAAGTCCCTAAATAGAAGAAATGCAAAATAGCTGGCGAATCCTTCCAAGCTGTAAATAATAAAATAAAGAGTGAAAAGAAGAGGCTAGAAAAAATTGGAGGCAGAATGGAGACGCCAAATCTTTACAAGTTAAGTTCTTTACAAGTCAGGTCTTTTTGTGGTTTTGCTTATTTGTATTTCTAAAAGGGTTGTTGCAATAACAATGAATTCCTTTTGGATTTTGGACAAGTCGAACAAGTGAAGCTCTCAAAAGTCTCAGGAGTTGAGCCGGATCGAATGGACTTGCTGTGGCTATTGCTTTACCATAACATTTTACATTACGTACTTTATGATTATTATGGAATGTTCATTTGAGGTTTGGAAATTATGTTCTTTCTTTCTAAGGCTTAAACTCGTACTGTCTACTGCCGTAAACTTGCCCTTTACTTCACTTTAAAATGCTCAAACATCAGAGCTTCAATTCCCATTCCATTGTATTTTAGCGACCGACTGACTCCTTATGATTGTAGAACTTTGAAAGTATCTTCAGAAACATATCGTTCAGATTCGTATTGCTTCACTGCCACAACCGCTCGCCTTATCATCTATATGACTCCCTTGAGCCCTTGATACAAAACGCATGCAAATCAAGTAGCAAACATAGCTGGGCCGTTTTCTTTAACTTGGCGATGTTAAACATATAGAAACTATATAGCCCCGTAGAGGGTTACTGGTTAAGCTTCTGTTCCTAGAACAAATCTTTGTTAGAATTTCGTTGATCTTGCAGATCTCTTTACGACTCACTTGCTCACTCACATGAAAGGCAGAGGAGCTCAAGGCGAGTCTCTCCACGTGTGCAAATACATTGTCATAGAATAGATTAAACATAACAGAGATAATAGTTCATCCAACTCAATCTCCGATTTCTTATAAAAAGCCCATAAACAAAAATTATTTACACTCCGCTGTCAAATGTTTATACAAGGAAAAGATGCTGTAATAATCACTAGCCTCGGCTTTGGATGTATCAAATACCTAAACCAATTTATGTACCATATACCAAATGGTTTTCAATGCTCATACTTCAGACTGGGTTGCCGCTTGGGAATACATCAGACGTAATTGTGATAAAATACGATACGGTCAATTTGCCCAGGGTGGAACTCTACTCTATTTTCTTATGTACAAACACATACATACATATACATTTATGTACTTATCCTCGAGCCTGGATACATGAGGTTGACTAATGAAAATTAAACGTTAAGAGAGTATCCACATGACTAGCCAACCGTACCAGCACACCAACTTTTGTACAGGCTGGCAATAGCAAACTCCGATATCATCGGGAATAGCTCTTCCAGTCTATAAATGTTGATTCGTTGATTGTCTATAAAAGACAGGCGTCAGAAGACGCGGACAGGAGATGTTCATGTAAGTATAGTAAAAGTATGTAAAAAGCCTAATAACAAATATCTGATAGGAGCTAACCAGCAGAAGCAAAAGTTCAGCCGTTACGGGATACCAAGACGATGGTTACAGAAAACAAGTTTGAAGTTCTATCATCTCAAATGCAACAAGAAATAAAACAAATACGTATAAACCAGATAAATGTAGTGGTTTTATATCATGTATTTACGTCGGTGTTCGAATGTTCACATGCAGGAAAGCCATGGGGGTAACAAGCGTTTTTCAATCCTGTCCTCACATAATTCGGTGTGACGTGATGTGATAACAGCCACACCCTTTCAGTCGCTTTTTCACGCTGGCTTAAACCTAGTCCAACAATTCCATTCCGTCGAGTGTACAACACATCAATGCACCCCTGGAATCTTTTTTCTCTAGAACATTCAAAAAACTTTTAAATAAGTACATGCTCTACCTATTGCTTTACCTTTTTTTCAAAGTTTTACGCTCAAGTTATTTGTTTCGAAGTCGAAGAGCTGGGGCACACTTGAAGGTCTTAGTTTTTGGATTTTATATTTGGCACTTGTAGAATCCTACACTGGGACCTGATCCTGCACATATATATAATTTTGTATGCATAGGATTATTATCTCTACTTATATTAGCAAAAGATAATTCTTTAGCACTTCTACTCACATTCCATTTAGTCTTGCAGAACATTTTTATGTTCCTACGGCTCATCCAACTTGAATCTAGGATGAAAACCAAGTTGGCGGAAAATGCTTCAAAAAGCTTTTTCAGGTCTGTCAGGATTTTTTAACTCTCAGAATTGTGGAGGGAGTTTACTTTTTTATTTATACTTCTATTGTAATAGGGTAGGGTTGAGGTTTGACTAAGTACATCTGCAAATCCTTTGATATCTGTGATATACCTTTTATCTGTAGCTGTTCATCATTCGATATACTAATGATTTCAATTCTAGTAGCGTAGGAACATATGCCCTTTGAAGTCTTTGTGAATTTCTTTTGGTTCCTGGATTTTATCAAACTATGCGCATTAGTTTTCCTTGTTTTTAAAGATAATTTGAGAAACGATAATAAGATTATGATAGACATTCTGAATCGTTGTTTTTTTAAATTGTGAGACAGACTATTGATCAAATATAAATTGAAATTTTTTTGTCAGGCTTATTGTTATGCTGATAGCTATGGAACTACGTAGGTAGTTTTTGCGTTGTGAATGTTGACTCCTCCTGCCATTGCCAATTACAAAGCCGAGTCAATAAAACCCCCAAAACGTTGAAATTCTTTAGAAACTTCATGGAAGAATGCCCCACGGAATGGAATTATTCAAATAGCTTATGTCACGGATCAAGGAAGTCCATTAGTTTTATAGTCTCGTCTGAATAATTACTCTCGAAACTCAAAATCCAAGAACGACTGCTACTATAGACAGTCCAGGCCTTGAAGCTATTGGATTTGTCTTTGGAACTCCAATGGGGATATTATTATATTATTCCCAAGTAAAAATGTGAAGTTGATTTTGTGCCAAGTAGAATAATAAAATGCATAGAGAAATGAATGAAATGGCTAATCAATTACATGAAGATGTCAACCAAACGAAGCAAGAAACTGTGGAAGCACTGGAAAGTAGGAATCTCTGGCCCAGTAGTCTCTACTCTGTCTGCAAATAAGTAAACCAAATGATTCCATCAAACGAAAAGGGCGGAGATGCGGCTCATTCATTTTACTACTTGAGAGTCACTTGAGTTAATTTCAGTAATTTATATTACAATTAGTCTCCATACATAAATGCATATTTTATTCCTCCGTACATTCTACAATCTAGAATCTTAAAGAGAGGACAGAACAATGCGTTCAAATGCCAATTTCTAACACAAACAAAGCAAAGTATCATAAACTGTGCCAAGCCAGAGTAGATAAAATAAAATAGAAATTTAAAAAAACCACTTAAGAAGATTTTTTTGCCAACTCTTCTCAAACATTTTTAGATGACATCAGTTCACAAAAATGTACTCAAGTTCCACACATGTTAACAGCAATAAAACCCTAACCAATTTTTCAAAGTTTAAGGCCGTCCGTCCCGATCGAGGGCTTGAGAGTACATATGCTTAAGATTTGAATGGTACAAATTGCCAGGACATCCGTACAGTCCCACACTATAAATTGCAAATGAAAGCTGTTACAGTCTTCCTTGACTTTGCTCTGTACCAGGTTTACTATTCCATAATAGATTATATAGAAGCACATGTCTTCAAAAAAAGCATAAGGCGGTTCTCATCTTCTCATGAATAGATAAAGAGTTACTCTTACACACATATATATATGTACATTATATACATCTAAATATAAAAATATATACATTGTTTGTTGGTTGACATTGCATACATTTGTAGTATAAACTATTCGCAAGGCACATAGACGGTGTGTGCTACTCTTATAGCTTTAACTTTTTGTTAAGAATTTATAAGTCTCGAGACTCGAGGCTGAGAGACAAATTGGATAAATGGACGAGATAAAGAGTAGAGGTAATTAATTAGAGAATTAATAAATAATCAGGTAGTAAAAAGGGAATAAATGCCTACCTTGTCTCACAATCTGGTCGTCGGCAGTTGAAAAAGGACCACACAGCAAGAAGATCCAACTTAAAAAAATGAAAGGGATTCTCCTCTGCTCCATTATAATTAATTTAACAACGTACTGCTGGGCTAACCACCAATGGCATCACTTGCATCACAATTCACTAGTACAATTAACCTGACTCACAAACACTACACTAACTGCTACAGCTACAAGCACGTAGTGGATCGTACTCCTAAGCTATTAGAGATAAATTGTGACAACAATCAGCAATTTTAGTAACAATGACCGACCATGTGAACACAATTACTTCATTAATAAATATAGCTTTTCGAAGGAGTAGGACATTGTTGCATTGTATTAGAGGCGGATAATTACAAACTTCTTATCGATCTTTTCGATACTGCGATGTGGCTTGTGCCAGTTGCACCAAATAGCTTGTATTAAAGTTACGAGATCGTAAATTGAATTATAAAGATCCCAGTCTATTCAAAACTTTTCGGTTTTTATCTAATTAATTAATGAGAAGCGCTCATAAACGTCCACCTTCAATTACTGCAGCTGTATCGTTGCATTCAAACATGTCCAAGTAGAGCCATTTATTAGGAAAAGTTGATCGTTCTAAAATTCCCTTGAATTGCCATTAGGGATTAGCCGTAATTAAATTCCTTCCCCTTGTTTACATATCCTTATCCATTGTGCATTTAGCTTTGGCATAGAACATGAACTTAATCCTCATTCTCGTCTTACTCTACAAATGTCAACATGAGGCTAGAGTCAAGTAGTACAAGTGTAAGAGAGTGTTAGTGAATCATCTACCGTATCGTAAACACGTCCTGGAGAAGGTCGATCGGATCACATTACACGTTCAGCACTATATAAAATACGCTGTGGTAGAAGGCCACTATATAATAATACCCCGTCGGATAATGGAGCATCAGCTCATGCTATTATCAAATTAAGGGCGAAGTGAGACGATCTCAAGTTTGCATTTACACAAATGCACAATCCTCCAGGAATCCAGGAATCACGATCTCTCTCTGGGGAAACCTTTTACTACGACGTGAATTTGACAAGATCGGCCACCAAGAAGAAGACCGTCTATTTGATGAATCATTATATCATGATTCACACATTTCCACCCTTCAATGTCACTATCAAACTATTACGATTGTCCATGTAATTGTCCAAATGTCCAATCAACTCAAGCCCAGTTATCTCTCCGGTTCCTCTTCCTAGGTGCAGAGTCAACAGATAAAATGTGTAATAGACTTTGGTTAACGAGGGTAGTTGGGAATAAAAAAAAATCTGATGCCAGTAAGAGATGATGATAGGCGATGCTGATGATCGGTCTCACTCACAATCCGTCCGTTCTTGGTGATCTTCAAAGTCCAACTAACAAGCTATAGCCTATGTTAGTCAAACCTCTAACTAAAGTTGATGCAGCTAGTGTACACACGGCCACGGACTACGGACAAGAAGAGTAGACCAAGTAACTAGAGGTTGGTGAGAATGTATAATAGAACTTGTGAAGAAGATCATCTCGGGCCAGGCCAGGGTGGCTTTGGCTGTTGTTATACCTAAACTAATGTGATGTGTGACTTTCATTCTCCCTTTTTACTATGTTGGTAATGACTTTGACTTCTCATCCAACAACAACATAACATCATCTACCACATAGATCCTCCCATGTTACTACAGATTCAGTAATGCCAAATACCAAAAGTCACATCCACCAAACTAAACTGCCACCAACATGGACTAAATCCCAGACTCACACTCACACATAGACACACCAAATGTTTTCAGTCCTCATCTGCCCCATCGTATATTGAGACAAGTGTGTACAAGTATGTACAAGCAAATAAACGTAATACATAATGCCTAAAAAAGGCCAGATGGAAAGAGATGGACGGATGGAGAATCAATGTAGTTTACTCTCTTTTTGTGTTTATCGACAATGGTGAATGAGCAATAAGTGAGGATGAGTCAGATCTTTTTAAAAACTTTGCCTTTAGGACGATTGGGCCATTAATTACTTATTTATGAGGGCTAATCTTCAAGATGATCTAAATGCTTTAATGAACACGCTCGCAAACACATCATTTTACACTTCACTTTTCTTTACGGCTCATAATTACAGACGATAAAGAACACGAGGATATGTAATATCCATACACATTATCAACAGTCCTACTCGTAAAAAAACACCTTCAAATCTTCTGCCAAAATATGCTCCAGTAATATGCCGAGTCGTTTCAAATAGAGTATGAACTGAGCCGAAAGTAGTATTGTACTATTACTCAAATACCATTAAAGAATTTCAAAGGCTTAACCCAACTAGATAACGGCACGGGATCGACGGCATGAACTTCTCATCTCGTGGGGACATCCATAATTGTCTCCACCACACGAAGACGTAATTGTACACCTCAGCCCAAAATCTTTTCTACAATGTAAGCGTCAGGTGTAAAAAAACAGGATTAATTTATTACTTTTATGGATACCCCACAGGGTTGACTAATAAACACTTTTTATTTTTTTCTCCGTCTAATCGAATACAGCAACACTCCCATATTGATGATGGAACAGGAGTACGATGTACACAGTACGTAGGTACTGAGTTACTGAGCCAGAGTTTCCTAATAGTATTATACTCATCCTTTTAACATTTATATAGATATATAAATTTGAATTAGAATATTATAATTTAGACTGGACTTTCATGGCACATAATCTCAAAAACCATTAAGTGCTTTATTTATATTACCTATACTATAATATAAGAGCATTTGCCCATTAATTTTATTACACGAGCAGCATGCTCACATATATTATTACAAGTGCTTGGAGTAAGTGATGGCTTAAGCCAAACCAAGCTTTTAAATAATAATTCATACATTTAGCATTTAAAATGCAAATCTGCTCTCATAGATCTTCTTTTACACAGACAATATTATGACTCCATCATCCCTCACTTAACAATTATTTGAAATAACATTATCTCCATTTGACAATAAATAAACTACTGAATGTTCGAGTTGAAAGGGATGTGTTCCTACACATAGCAGGTTGATAACTAATATATGGAGCTACAATATCAAAACTAAACGGTAAATGCGAGATTGAGTGAGATCCATCATGCGATCTAATGATTACCTTCCCTCTAGATTTATCCATTGTAAATAAATGACAATAGGGAACAAAAGCAGGGGGGATGGGACGAAATAACTTAACAACATCAACTGTTTTCATAAACAGACTCACTGATACAACTATTTATTCTCTTAAATTTAATTTATTATGAATGAGTTGTATGAATAGAGAGAATCCCAGCCGGGTAGCTCTCCTTGATTAGATTAACTCAATCTAGCCAAGTTGAATGGTTGAATACCTGATTTACACAGATAAGGCTGTTGGCCGTGTGTACAATAAGCTTTTGGATGGATCGTATGTATGATGAGGTGTATGACATAGCAGAGGTATCTCATGGACTCCTGCTAGAATCTACAACTAACACCAATCCAGCACCAACTAAAGTAACACCATCACCGGTTGAACGATCTGTTGTTAATTTGAATAAATAAAGGTGATTTTGAATGAGAAGGGACCACACCTATCCCATAAGAGAGCTTGAAGAGAGCAGAGGATGATACATTACACCAGCATCGGCGATCTCCCAACATAACTACTTGCCTCTATTCTATGGCGTCATAATAATAATCATGGCAATCCTTTCCCATTATTATTAGCCATTTCCATAATAATATTATTATCTCAAAGTTGATGGTGCACATTCGGGGCTCCTCATCAACGGTCCGCAATAATCAACTTGGACTTGGCTCATCCCCAGCGTTGAGCAAAATATCAGCACCAAAAGGCAGGAGCAGCAGGTCATAGTCATTTTGTTTAGATTTTAGATACAGTTATTAATACTGCGTGGTGAATTTCCATCAAACGTAGGATACTTAACATAACACAAGCCCACGCTGAAGGATAAGGTCACCACCACCAGTGATCAGATACATCCCATCACATAATATGAGATCATGAAAGACTTCCTGATTCTTAGCAGTGTCTGCTCTGAAAATATGCAACCTGAACAGAAACAAAATCCTTCAATCTTCATCGTTCATCTGTATTGCATCGGCTGGGGCTTGTTGATCTTAAATTTTAAATATAAAATCAAGGCTTTTTTAAAACCAAGTTACGTGACACACAAACTAAAGCTTCGTATCTGGAAAACCCGGCCAAGGGTTTTTGAGACACGTTCAGCGCATTTTAAACCATTTCACGAAGAAAATTACAGTTCCGACTCTGGCCAACCGCCCTTGCCATCCGTTTATTTATTGACACTGTATGAATGGGCGATCGTAAACCTCAGTCCAGAAAGCTTTATTAAATAGCACACAGAAAAGAGGTAGGATTTTGTGCAAGGAAATGCCAACCGCATGAGTGAATTAGGAACAGTAGAAGGCGGATTAATAACAATAAACAAGGGACTAGCTTTTATAAACTTAAGTACATGGGCTAGTATCACAGGCAGCATATCTCTCCATAGACTGTAGGTAGGCAATAATCCTCTCCATTGTGCACTTGATATAATACATAATAGTAAATAGAGAGAGCCGAGTGGTCGAGACCCGGGTGTTTTGTGAGATAAATCCCTTCACAGAAATGGTGTTAAGTTTGCTAAAGTTGTATTACTTCCATTTTCCATACAACTTGGTATGCAACTATTAGTTCATCCTATTTTACTAGTTGGAACCTCTCCCAAGGTTTCTCGTCTATATTTGGGCTAAAGTGCATCCTTTCCTCAACCTCGGAAAATAACTGTAAAAGCAACAAGAGGATTTCGGTCTGTATTGGATTGGATGTGTGTGTGTGTGCATGTGTGTTTGCCAATTCAGACTCTGTTCAAAGTTGTTGGAGGACATGCAAAGTTATTACAAAAACTAATCCTCAATGTAAACTAGGCTATGAAGATTACTTCTCCATATGATGCATACAATCTATAGAATACAATTGAGCAAAGAAAGGAAAGAATTCTGGCTGCTGGCAAATGTTGGCACCTTCAACCTCGGAATCTCACGATTCTTCCAAAAATCTCTTGCGTGTAGTTCAATTTCCATGTGTATATTTTTCCAAAGAGGGAAGTGGGAGTAGAAATGGTGCAGTCCTAAATGTAAATCCTCCCGGATTTCTCTACGTCTTATTTAATACTTATTTCGTTGGAATGAAGATGATGATCATTCTATTAAACCTCTCAATTTCAATCATCTCAAGGAAAAAGACTCGTCTTGCCCTTTCGTGGCTTGGCTTAGCTTACTTTCTCCATGTAGGAAAGTAAAAGTTTTCTAAGCCTTACCCTTCCTCAAGACTCAATTCCATTTCCTGCTCTACGTCCTTCTCCACTTGGGTTCCTCAGAAAAGGAAGAAGACCTCAAGTTGAAGTATTCTCTTGGCTTTATAGAACCTGTGTACATGCATGTGGACCAAGTCAAGCCTACTAACGATACTCAGTATGTATTTAAATAAGTAAGCAAGTATCCCTTTCGAATTCTCATTCTCTTGTCCTGTAATGGAATCAGACTCGGCAAACTTTCAAACTTTACATAAAACATGCAAGGACTCTCCTTTAAAAGGCACATTTTATTTTTTCCCCACCGCAGTAGAAACCTATTCCTGTCAGTTTCATTTTTTCCCCTTTTATTCATCCCCCTGCCAAAGCAAACTCAACAAATGCCAAACCGGATGACAATCAAGTAGCAACATGAGCAACACCAACCAAACTACCAAACACTAAAATCATCTTAAATCTAGTAAGATGCCAAGCCCAAAGGCTCTAGCTTAGTCACTATGCAGACAAAACAGTCACATTGAGCCAAACCTCAACCTAAACAATCCCATCCCATCATCTTCCCCTTTTAAACATGTTCTTTCTCATGGACAGGATATCCCAGTTTTTTTCGAAGAGAATCTCCAGAGAGAAAGAACCCAACCGATTTACTCAATTTCTCTCTACACACTTGTAAATCTGAACATGTAAGTCGTAGGTTCTGTCACCCATGGACCTAGATATCAATATCCACTTAGGATATTTAGAATGGAAGGAAGTGTATGGAACGAGACTTGAAGACAAAAAGAGAAACTGTAACATATCAAGTTTTTTTGAAAATAAAACAAGTAAAGAATCAACAATAGTCTCTTTGTTGGTTGTGGGTGATGATAAGTAACGAGGGACATTTTGTCTTCTCAACAGCCACTTACTCGTATCTTCAAGATCTGCTTAGAGAGATATCTGGCCTGGGAAACGGGAGATAGTTTACGAGATAAAGAGATACTTACGCGCCTACAACATTCTCTCTGTCTTGTAATATGGAACTACTATTGTCAATTTACGGCTATTGTTCCCATTTGTCCATATAAAACAAGTCTATCGAATCATTTCACTCACTTCGACAAAAAGACAATGTCTCTTTAAACAAGTCAATGCTGAAAATCTGAGTCGACACTCGGCTTGAAGCCAACTCAAAAACCACATACCTAGATTCTTCCTAGAGATATCTAGGGATTCCTAATCAGCAAACGAACTCTGTGTCGACTGTGTCACTTACATATATGCAGAAATGACATTTCCCCTTAAAAACAGAGCAAGGATCTAATCCATTAGTTATTCTCATGTAGGTTATCGCATAATTCAATCCTCGTCACTCACTTATCGTCGCACCCCGACCATCACCACCTCAATCCATTTAAGTCCTGACACTCATCACTTCACACAGATCTTTGACACTTCGTTTTCCCCTTTCCGAGAGCCAAATATAATTACCAGCCAACAGTCATCCTCCACCTACGCGCTAATAGCCTGTCTGCTGATTGTAGATTGATAAAATCTACCTTATTTCCCCAACCTTTGTACTTTGAAACGAGACAAGTATGAATTTAAATTCAGAGAGCTAATATGTGTAAGAGTACAAACGTACAATTAGATCTATGCACAATGGAGGGGAAAAAAGTTATGTACCTATAATGACATCTTAAACTACCAAAGTCCAAACCTACGTATTAATACGTACATCGCACCCTAGACGATCTAATTGCCTTGAACTGAACCTCTTTTATCGCCTTGCTCCCTGGCTGCTTAAAGAACTCCTTGACTTGACTTTAATTAACCCTACCCGATAGGCTTATTAGAATGTTTAAAATAATGAGATTCATGAAGAACAAAGAGGAGCGAACACGATCAATAAGAAAAAAATATGAAAAAAACACATAAGAAAAACAAAACGGTGTAAGAATAATAGTAATGATTCGTTCGTACAATCCTAGACGATGGCATAATGCATAAATAAAACAAATTAAGGGATTTATGCACACACATGAACAACGGAAGGGGCTTTTGTGATGCAAGCGTGAAATCATAAATAAATCAAGTGGATTCGAGTTGTGTTATTAAAATTATTATGTACGTTTTTGGATGTTCATTTCATATGCGGGGATTATTATTATAAATTTAAAATCCTCAAGTACGTGCACTTCTCTTTAATTACCTTTTGGCTATAGATTTTATATTCTGAACAATGCCACCACTGCTTCTACATCACTTGTCTTCGTGGCAAAATAACCATTTCATCCAACATCTCTGCACCACCGTTGTTGTGTGAATTTACTTTGGGATTTGGGATGTGCACTGAATTACATACTTGGCTCTTGGGCATAAATTATATCAATCTTCAAAACAGCCCAAAGGGGATATGAAAAAGTAGCAGTTTCTCTCATGTAATTTTTGTTTACACCAAAAGAGTAACTCTGGAGTAGGAAAAAAGCCGTTTGGAAATCAAGAAGATGATGGAAGGTTACTTGGCTGGTTGCGGTTTTGAGGTTTTGAGATTTGATATAAAATATGAGTAGGCTCAAGGCAACTGTCTTAATGCATTGTGTATGCAAAATAAAATAATTTATACGGGGTAAACCATAGCTGATAAAAGGGTACATTACACGATTTTGTACTACATAATAGGCATCCACTTGTAATATATGAAAAACCCCATAATTCATGAAGGAGCCCGAGTGATCATTTAATTTCCTAAATCTTCTCGCTCTATTTAAGCTGGGAAGGAGCTTAAGTCCATTATTGTCTCCTTGGAGGTGCCCTAATCATCATTTTCTCTTTTGTGTATGAAATTATCCATCAAAAACTCACTCACTCCCAAGGGAAGAAGATTAAAGAAGAACTTACAAGACTGGCTGTGCTGACATGGCAGCCGCATAGTAAACCAGTAATGGATGACCCAGCAGGATTTTCTACTTAATTAATAAGTTGATTACAGCAAATAGAATAAAAGCGGATCATTTCATGGCTGAGGAGAAAAAATCTGTAAACTGAGATGAGCAACTTCCAGCTCCAATTTTTTTCCCACTCTACTCTTTCCTTGAAATTTAATTTGGTTCTCTGAATTTACAATTCTTTCCTAACCAGCCAAGTGAACAAAGCTAAGTGAGAAGTTGACAGGTATGTAAAATGCAGGTTTTCATTAACTACATTACCTCTGTCAGTTAATATGAATTCAATGCATGGAAAGCTCTTATGTTGAATTTGCATAGCCCAATGGATAAAATACCGCATATTTTAATCAGAACTATCACTGCATGAATGAGTCCTGAAGTCCCTTACAAATAATAGCTTAAAGTTACCTCCAACAACCTGCTTGTACTTATTTGCATATGTACGACCAACTTGGAACTGGAACTTGAAATGGATCCCACAGTCAACTGACAGAAATTCTATTGGATTTTGAGTTACAGTAAAGGAAAAGCATTCGAATACCTAAAGAGTTTTTTTATAATTCCTTCAGGGCAAAAGTGCAAAGATTTTAGAATGTCGAAATAACCAATCAAGAATTGAGTAGACATATATAAAACCACGATGCACAAACCACCTTATAACATTAGGTAGCTCCTATCAACAACGATAAATCTGCCCATATCATTAGAGCCATTGGGCATTTTGTAATGATTCTTCACAACCCACATCAATACTCAATTTTAAAGCGAACAAAGGAATTTGATGAAAAAGCGTATGGATTTAACTTAGGGTTGAAACTGCGTTGGTGATAGCCCACTAATGAAGAATGAGTTACTACGCAGCAGGGACACTTGTTTTAATCAAATAATCAACTAGTAGAGCAAAGTTGTCAGCCAAATTAACCACAAATGAGCTCACGAGTCAAAAGAAGTTTCAAGGGGGTTTCCATCCAATACCATCCCAGGTAAATTTTTAGCCTCAAAGGGACATGCAGTTCAGGGCTCTAGTGTCTGTGCAGGTATGTGTTGAATCAGACGGATATCGCACCCACGACAGAAGGACACGTCGACACCAAACTTGAAAAGCGATAGTCCATAAGGCAAGGGCTGATGTGCTCATTAATTATAATTCCTGGGGATTCAGGATTCATTAAAAACAGAAAAACTTCCACCAAGAATCAAACAATTCAGACTCCCCAGTTATAATCCAGACGGTTCAAACTTTGCCCTTCCTACCCAGAGTTGCTTCTGAATTTCAACTTGCAGGAAAATAACAATCATTTCATTTCAACAGTGTCGATAGCCCACAGATGGATAGTTGTGTGGACCCAAGGCCATCAGAACAGATCCTTTCCCTGTCACCAAAAGTCCAGGGGCTCAGAATGTATTATTGCTCTCCAAAGAACAATTCAGTGAGTGTCATTTGCAAAAGACCAGAGACCATCCAAATCCAATCCGGCCCCGTCGTGCCAGATGGTACTTCACTCTTCTGACTAATCAGTCTACCGAACACGGACTGCACATCGAGAATAGAAGTAAAGTGACTTTTAGCTTGACCCCGCCGGCTACATGAGAACCAAGTGGATAAAATTTCCCTTACCGCTCTGTTTCCCTGTTCCTAACTGTTCCCTCTGACATCTCAACTCATCAACCTTACCAACCAGAGACCACAAGCCACAAGGAAGATACCCGATGGTCGGACTCATATAAGATTAGTCTTCGAACAAACAGAGTATCAACATAGCCAAGCAACCGACCACCTTCACCATCAACCTTTACCCAGGCCTAACTACTATCTCCAGAATCTGGGATCTTTTATATTCCCAGAGCTAATACTACTTACTATATCTCGTAAGAAGTTAGTTAGACTCATCCAGACTGGTCTGTGGTGGCTGGAGTGTATAAGAGAGAGTGGTTGTAGGAATGCCAGTTCATCTGTCAATTTCCCACAGGAGAAGAATGAAATGAGTCAAATCATCTACCTTTCCCCTTGGAAAATCCATTTGGAGGGAATTCTTTCTCATTCCTAATGGGAAAGGAAACAGCCTGTCTGATTCGTAAGAATCAAGAGGCACCAGTACCTTAGGATCGACTTTACTTATTTCCACCTACAATTTACTCTCACTAATCTAAAGAAGTAAGTGCCAAGTTGGGCTCGTCTGGTGAAGAAAGTACGAAAGAAAATGAACCTCCAGACTTTCCCTTAATAAATCAAGCAACGAATTACAACCACGGACTCGAAAACCGAAGAAAAGGCACGGAGCCCTGACCTGATGTTGAGTGTGTGAATTGCATGATTGCTGATGCCAAACTTCCCTTATAATAATTTCCATCACTTGGTCTCTAATGATTCCAAGATTTGGCCTCTAAAAGGAGGTGTTGCTTCGGATGGGGAAACGTTAAAGCTCATTCCAACTCGTTAAAGGATAAGCTGGCTCGGGACTCCAAAATGTCATGTGCTGAGTACGAGTGCCTTTTCACATAAGGATTTCCGCTACGAATTTTGATAGCATAAAGCCTATGGAACGACACAATAAGAGGAGAGAGATCTCGGAAGGATAGGCAGGATGAACGAACTAATGGCCTGTGTCTTTCCGCCTATCTAAGGCCGCCCCCCCCCTTGGGTCATTCCATTTCCTTGACTATTAACAACATTGCACATGAGAAAGTAAGCTAGGTATTGTTCGAGCATGAGCTCCATCACGACTACTACATGGGAAGGGATAACGGAGATTATGATGATCACCGTCATTATCAACAGAGACAAGAATCGTCATCCCTACCCTCGACAGAAGCGACTTAACGGGATTGTATTTAATGGGGAAATACAGCACAATTTTTCCAGCAATATCTACTTACTTAATTGTTTACTCAAATTGCCTAAGGCGAGTTTTTTTGTTTTGATTCTCTCCGGCTACAGCGTACGGTTACCTTTATAAACATTAACAACATCCTGGAAGAATTTAGTCCGTTTCCTTTAACTTACCTGCTAGGTGTTGAAATATGCAAGTAGAACATTTAAACATTTTTGGAGAAAAATCCAGTTCAGAAACTTGGTGGATTTTTTTTCTTCCGAATTAGAATATTTCGGCTCCTATACAAAATATCTGATTTCCCAAGGCCTTGAAATGAATATAAATCTCACGTATTGGATTCCTTATATGCAAGGACCATCCGCATCCTACACTATCATAGACGAAAGTCTGATGGAAATCGATTCGACAACTCTGTGACTGCATAACGATGATGATGTATACTTATGATGTTCTTCTAAACCCAATACCACTGCTACACATAGCACTAGTACCATTACCAAGGTACGAAGCTACTATACAATATATCATCACTCTGGTTGAAATCTATTGCTCCAGCCACCACCGTCTTTTCGCCAGATTTCTCTGCCTACTACCCTGTGCAAACTTTTTCTTCAATCTCGTTACTTCAGGCCCTACAAGAGCAAATTATACCTTGAATGTAGGAGGGAAATCCCTACATGGGAACAAGTAAATGGCCTATCCATGCATGCATCTTTTTTGGCCGGTTGCACACTTGGGTCGAGATATTTTTCGAAAAGAGAAAACACAGTACTTGACATAGGAAACCTGGGTCTTTGATAATAAGGCCTAATAGCACTACTTCGTTTGGTATATAAATATGCTTGTTAGGTAAAACTTTTGAAATGTATTGGATTAGTATTACTAACTCTGGAAATTTATTCTTAACACTTTCCCCTTACTTTCTGATGCTCAAATGGGGGTTATGGAAGTCACAAGAGTGTGTCTGCTTCACTTGACAGTATTAACGAGAAAACCTTCAATAAAGTCTTCATTCGATGGAAATTTATTTATATGGTGTCTCATTGTAGAAACGCAATGCTAACATATTGAGTACTAATTCTACCAATAACAAATTAGAGAAAAAATTTCCCTCGACCCCCGTTTCTTTCTGCTAAGCAAAGGAATATTGAGGTTTGAATTCAGTCAACTCAACTCAAGTGTATGAGCTAAAATCTAGAAAATGCAGCTTCTGAGGACCCTTTTCTTTATAACAGAGTGACCATAGCCATATTTAATACGATCAAACTTAACTACTTTGTGAAGGATCTATTCGGAGAAAGTCGTATGTTTTCTATTACTCCTAGTTTCTTTAAATTTACGAGGAGTATTATTTATGTGGTGAATAGGATAGTTCTCTACACTATAACCGTCGAGATTTTACACAAGTTCTAACTGAAATTCTCTTAACAATGACCATTCTCTGACAATTCGGACTGGTTGTTTTAAAAATTTCGCGCAGACAGACAGGGAGGCAAGAGGCAACGAACGAACGGGCTAAAGGGAATAACATCTCCATTTCTTTCCAATTATTTACCCAAAATGAAATTGAAATATATGGAATTTTTATCCCTCGATTCTTAAAACCATTTGATCATGAGTCGAAGAGCCAAGTACCGGGTTAGAAAGATTTTCCTGACCTACCTGCTGTTAGCAGGAAGTTAATTAGGGAGTCTAGTGACTTTTTAATGAGATTGAATTTAAGTTACACACTTAATAAGGGTTTCATCCTAAATTGATACAGCCCTTATACACATATATACGCATATATGTCGGAGTCCGGATATTTTACTCTGGTGCATTGTTAAAATTATTAATTAAATTAAAATTATAAATCTCCCCAAAGTTGGACTATGGGACCTACTTTTTAATTTAAGGGTTCTCTGTCTGTCTTTCTCCATACTTTCCAATATCCTGTTCATAGTGCTCAACATACAATTTTACGTGTGAGACTGTATAATTCGGGTTTGGAACTGGGACAGATGTTGGTTTGGTTCTACAAGCTAGTGCTCTTTTAGGCAGAGGAGGATTGTAAAAGAACCTTATACATGAGCAAAATGGACACTAACCAAGTGTTTCGGCAGGATGGATGGATAGATCGATGGCCTAAACCTCAACCTCTGCATCAACCCCTTCACCTACAAATCTTGGATATCGAATTACATAGAGCCCATGAGTCTTGAGTGTGAGTGGAACTGTAGCTCATAGGGACGATAGAGTGTTAGTCGTTATAGAGAGTGGTGGTGGGGGTAATAGTTAAAGTTATCTTATATTGATTTCGTTCTTTCACTTTCAATCTCAGTTTAGTGTGTTAGTCAGCTTTTCTTTCCTTTAGTCAGAGACAGAAATGAGACCTGAATGTTGGATGTTCGGGCCTCGATTTTGGATATTAAATGGAGAGTCAGTCCGAAGCTATAGTAATAATAGGAATAAAAAAAATCTTAGTAGTAGCTGCAATCAAACTGAAGCCATAACCCACGTGGAAATAAGATATCTTCTCCTCTTCTCTCCAAGACATTTTCAATCACTCAGGACTAGCAAAAATGAACCTAAATCCTTGTCTCTAGTTACAGAAACTTTCAATCGTTTCAACGCACACCTTCGAAACTTCGAACCACTCAAAAGTCGTTCCCCGCTTACAGGTCAACTATGCCAGATTCGAAAGGATAAAGGATTGAAAAAAATCAAAAGAATGAACAAACATGTATTCAATCCCATCTTCCGAGCTATGAAAAAAAATCTTTAAAAAAGTGGCGTCGCTCATCAATCCGATCGATATTTTTGAAGGAGTCGAGGTCATGAGAGGCTTAAGCTATATATAAGCGAGTCATCAACCATCAACATCAAGCAAGGAATGACTTATGACTATGACATAACTGACATTACATTATGTCATCTGACTCCTTTTATATACCCGGACTCCATATAGATCCTTATCTATCGATGTAATCTATCCGTTTCAAAGCCCAGGATCTGATATTTTTGTTTCAAAGGAATGTCAAAGTGGATGCTCCTTAAAATCTTGCCGTCCAATGATTTTTCATCTCCTAGACAGACCCACGCCAATTTCGTTTTATCCACCGTTCAAGGCTGTACGTACAAGCACAAATAACGAAACCAACCCTTGAGAAGGTAGATGTGTAGTAGGCAAGAAATAATTCATGTAGGCAAGTGTAAGCAACCCAGCTTGAATTTTTTTCCCGAGCTTCAACCCGTGTGATGCCATGCATACTGAACATCCCATATATGCTCTCTAGAGGATGATGGAAAATGAAGGTAAAAGAGGTTCTCTATATTCTCAAATCTCATAAGAGGACTCAGAAGATAAATCTTTTCTTCTCTAACATTATAAAAATATACACCTTCCATCCAGCTAGTACAACAGTAACTGCACTTTATGCTCCACACACTTTACAAGTTTCTGAAAAGCCATATGAATTACAATGGAATTAGAAACATAACCTTCTCAACATCTTCCACCTCGTCAGAATCATTATCAACATCAACATCATCTCCTTCTGTACTTGGAACTCCTTTTTCCACGCCTCGTTGCAAATTACACTAGGGACCTGTACATATTGGACAAACCTATAAATTCTCTTTGTTAAGTTTAAGCCTCACTGTGACCATTTACATTAAATTGAGTCTTCTTGTTGTACACAAGTGTTGGGGGGATTATTTGTAGAAATGGAAAACTGTCGAGCTTGTAGTTTTTGCCAAGTGGCTAGTGCCAGTGTCAGGCATATCAATTTCTAGGTGGTACTAGACGTCAGTTCATAAATGTCACATCCCATCTCGCCTGCCATGCCGTGCATTCATAGAATCCTCGTAGAATACAACAAATAAGCCATTTTAATCATGTTGCGGGATGAGTTATTGTACACGAGGTTTATTCTTCAAATCTCTAAACTGCAAGAAATGCTGTGAACTTTTGATTACATTGTATACACACAGTATGCATGCACAAGTGTCTTTACGGCCTGGTCGGACCTAGTCTTCGTATCTTTCACCATCCGTCCCCTTGTTTTTCATTTATTCTCAAGAAATTGTAGTGTCTTCCTGGAACAGTCCCTACATTCTAGGTAAAGATTTAGTCAAACGGGTAATATATTATTCACAAGAAAATCCGTTGATTTATAGCCATCCTAGTGTAATCAGAGTGTCACACGCAAGTGACACAAAGACATCCGTCCATCCTTCCTCCTTGTTCTTGTACATTGATATACCGTAGGTCTCTAATATGTTTTATATTATCCCTATCGACCCTATCGTACGGGATTTAGAATTTCCCAGTCTCTATCCTGTATTACATAGTAAACAGCTTAGAGATGGTCTAGTAGCCTTATTTCTGCCTGATAAACAAGGCAATATAGCGCTACAAGGACAGAACCTGGTTTATAAATGAATGTCCCCTTAACTGATTCTGTCAATCTCTCTCAACACTATTAGCTCCAACTAACCCGATGTAGTTCATGCAGAAATTGACAAAAGCGGCTACAAATACGTACCATGTATTACTTGGTCTCACTTGGCTGGTGAAAGCTCCACTACCCTGGGCAATGGCATTTCATACCGTTCCCAGAGAAAGGCTGCATTTTGCTGATAAGAGCAATCTTCTAAAAAATCGTTAGTGCGGCTGAGACTATGGACTGGTAATGTGGGGCAGAGTTTTATAGTGACCTAATGTGTTACCTATTCATCTCCATGATTTAACTGCCATGGGTGGAGCATAGTTGGGGACCGTTGGGCTTGGTTTTTTAAGACAAGCTTTCCAGGCTTTATGTTCTAAAAAGATGATCTTTACATCCAATCTAAGGTCGTACATTCTGTTGTAAAAATTACTCCAACACTCTGAACTCAAAGCCGGTCTATAGGACCTCAGGCTACGAAGAATATTGAGCCTTTTGGATTGTATTATGAGTACATAACTTTGAGCCATAAAACTAAGTACGAAAGCTGCATTAGGTGTCGAAAACGAGACACACAATACACATTTTAGTGTCTTTATTTTTCTACAACAAGTAAGGGTAAAATACCTCTGCGGTGATCACAAAGTCTTCAACAATGACTATTACTGTCTCGTGTGTACTCGCTTGAGAAAAAAATGATGGGAAAATATCTGAAAAATATCATCTGCACAAGCTAAGGCAGGCACGCGATGAAAATTTCATCATGGTAAAGAATGATGATACAATGTGTTCTACGAGATCTATCAGAATAAATGAACCCATGTCATGTCTATATAGACAGAGGCTTAAATACCTGTATCACAAGGGGAGAAACGCAAGGAAATGGTCTTGGAAATGAAACCAAGATGGACGACCTCTGCAAAAATTCCACGAAGAGGATCTTGTAGAAACCCCAAGGGACGGAAAGGTATTCCACTTCCGGCGAGCTCTAAGCATTACAGCTTACTTTCCTGAAGAATGACCGAACCGGGGACAATGAGACCTTAACACGAACTGCTTGTATTTCTGCGGGTGTGCCGGGTCCGGACTCGGGGTGAAGTAGATTAAATTGCCAAATGTTAAAATGTTGAATGGTTAAAACTGTTAGCCAAAAAAAAGTCATAGAAATTGTCACGGACACTAAGCCGTGTCCCGTCCTTTTGTGAATTTGAACTATGATAATAATCATAATAATAATAACTTGGCTGGCATTGGCTTATCTCAGATTCTGCTGTCTGGTGTCTTAACTACCTAAGGAAAATAATGTCACCTTCCTTTTTGAATTTCTCATCTCTTTCTCAGTCTCAGAGCAGCTCCAAACACAACAGAAGAATTACTTCAGTACAAGCCACCCCCATGAGTCTGTCTCTTATTCATGTTCTAGGACAAGGCCCTATTTGCAAGCATTAGTCCCATGAGGGTGCAGAAAAGGATTGTGTATAATATTCCCTTTAAGAAAAACCGACGAGAGCCACCAACCGTAATACATACTTACAAACTTACAACTTACGAGATGACTATCTCTACACTCAGCAACCTAAACTTTGAATGAATGTATTACCAGAACTATATACGGGGTGGTCGCCGGAAACTCTCGCTAGAAATTTACTACCTACAAGACTCTTTCTTGAAATAAATCTACCATCTAGTTTTTAAACGCGTCCCTCAGATCAAAACTTCCATTACAAATCCAAGAAATAATACTTGATTAAGATTCTTAATATAAAACCTGTAAGCATCAATATTCAGGGAAAGGTTATAATTACTTTCGCAAATTTATTTGAATGTGTGAATTGGATTTAAAAAAGATATACAAGACAGCTGTTACGACTTCTCAGAAATTAACAACGTGGTATTCAGAATTTCACATGTTGAATATTCGAACTGCTTTTTAGCCCTAGTAATTCCGAAAACACAATCAATCACAGTCTCTCAGTTATTCGTCGGACACCTCACAAGTCAAGATTGCAGAAGAAAGTTCCATGAGCTTGAGATACTTGAAAACCAACTCCCCTGAATTCATAATGCATGTAAATATTAAGCTAACGACATACTCTGATAGAAGAACCCTTATACTTTTTGCTTCTACTTCTATACTATCCTTCCTGACTATAATTTTCTCTCTATTCCCCTAAATATATATAAACTCACTCCGAACTGAAAGCATAAGAATAGTGTACATATATTACACGTGAAGAGGAAATGTGTAATGTAATGTACACATTGCATAATATCCTTCTGCCCAAATACCCTTACAGAGCATACAAAACCGAACACATAGTTTTTTTTACCACAGTTCTCTCACAGTTCTACTGCACTGAACTGAATCTATTTATCTTGATCTAAGCAAAAGCATTGGAAAATCACACCGTCTTACTTTGGTTTACACTGCATAAACACCTTCGTGTCACAGTTCGTAGGGAGCATTAGCTACAATATTGTGTCCTGTGAGCATAACGCTCTTTTATTTTTGTTTGAAAGACATAGACAAATCCATTTTGAGCTGCTTTCTATAAAATCCTGTCTAACTTTTGCATTTTACATGACTCCACACATTTCCTTATTCTTTTCGTGACTAAATATATTCTTTCTTTATACTGTTTAAAACAACATGGAGGATTATTGTGACGTTAGGGAAAAAGTATTTGCCATATTGGCTTGAAACTTAATATAATCTATGAAGACGGGGTAAGGAAAAAGCCCAAAGCCAAAGTTTTTAAAGACTATCAGGTTCACTATGTTGAGGGGGGGGGGAATTCCGGAGCCAAATTCTTTTTTAAAAAGTAGTATAAATGAAATGCCATGTCGGGTATGTTTTTGTGCAGGATCCCTTGTTTTTGTAACAGTTGTTACTTGGAGCTAGAGTTGATCTTCTCCCACTGTTGCTGCTTCTGTCGATGTTTTTACTTCTGTATGTATAATACATCAACATACCCGTAGAGAACTTTTCTTTGTTTTCTCCTTTAAAAAAATAATCCCCTCTGCTAGTCTGACTTTTCTTCTTCTTTTCTCTAGAAACTTTCTCCCTTGTCCCTGTTTCTCAAACATAGTAGAACACGAAAGGGGAATAGACAGGAGTAAAATATATTTTCGATGAACAGCCCTAAATCTACACACGAAGGAAGAAAAAATTTCCAGAACTTCCTAATGTATATGTGCATTGAAGCTCCACGCAGGTTAAAGGATTTCAAAGTTGAGACATTTTCGAAATAGTTTTTGCAACCCAAAACAAGGAGAGAAATGACTTTGGGTATGCATAAATAAATATATGGATCCATCAACAGCCAACCACCACTGCCAGGAGGAGAATACTCGTATATCCTCCTTTCGATATAGAGAGGAACCGTTCGAACAGTTCCATATTATTATGTCCCTAATGTCTTTCCCTTCTATTCGAGTTAAGGATCAGCAAAGCATGAAATTGACTTGCAGAATGGATATCTAGATTTCCTTGAGGAACACGAAGCTCACTTAATTAATACTATCTCTAGACAACCCCATCTCCTTCTCCTGCCAATATCTTCAATGCTTTAATAAAGGTAGCCAGTGGAGTGAGTCTATAGATGTAGGGATGTATAAGTAAGTACAAGCTAGGGGATGTAGATCTGAGTATACAGCACTTACTTATTTCGAAAACTACTTTAACAAGAATCTCTACCAGATCCACTTACAATCTGCCTTGTACCGTAGATTTAGTAGATTCCGTAGAGTGTGTGTAAACCCTAAGGCCCAAGCATTACATCTATTTCTTTTAGGGAAAGTCACAAAGACTTTTTCATCCATTATTCGAATTAATTCTGAAACTGTTACATCTTCTTCCTTCCCTTTTCTAATGTTGGAGATTCGAGGAGGATAGCTAACAATATGTACATACGACACGAAAGGAACGATTGCCCTTAGAAAGAGACCCTTTACTTTTTCATCGGTGAGAAATAGCTTGAGAATGCACGTACAGTCTTCTTGTAGTTACTCTGTGTACATTACTTCGTATTTGTTAAGTACGAGAGACTGGAGGCCAAACTCTCCAAATTCATTCGGTTCACGTTCAACTCTTTTTACAAATTAATTGGAAGCTTAACCCACGGACTGAAAAAGTGAGACAGATGCTTATTCATTTACAGCAGACTACCTAAACAGGATAAAGACCTAAGGATTCCACCATATACTCGATATTCATACATTAATCTCCATACACAATTTCCCCCATCACCCAAACGACTTTCTTTTCGCCAAGGATCCATCGCTACCCTGCTTATCTGTCAAGCTGCCTTTACAGACATTTTAGGACTTAACGACCCCCATTGATGAGTACCTACTTTACTTCCCAGTATCGTCAGTCTGAGTAGATTTATATTCTAGGGGTTTGGAGCTTGGCGAATTGGACTAGGAAGGACACCCAGGCCACAGAGCCAGCGTTGTACACGTCCCAGTTCTATGATACACTAGTCATTTGGCAGGGGCTTAAGGACCGTCAACCATCAATTCAATATCTTTATGAGGTCTCTTGTGGATACGTAAAAGGATGCAGAAGTGAACTTAAGGCTGGAGACGAGTGGCAAAGTCATAAAACTCGTATCAATGACTTTTAAGCCTAAGGAAAGAACTTGAGAAAGTCCCATTGGGATCTTCATCTCTCTTGGTCGCACTTAAAGTCGTAATATACACCTTGGCTCTCATTGGACGGATACCTCCATCTAAAATTATGTACGCAAAAGACAAGCCCCTGCGTATGAAAATGAAAAGGTATAAATGAATGTTATGCGATTTTATGAGAGGCTTCAAGTCGATTTGAGGCAGTCATTGATCGAGTTCATTAGTTAAAGTGGCTCAGTCAGTCGTAAGCAAACATCTGGGATCCCCTCCATCTTGTTTACAAATGAGTCCCTGCCATAAAATTTAAAGGCAACTGCTTTAAACTACTAGATAACTAATACTACCCGTACCACCAGATTTCCCTCTAAAAATACTTCTTTACTTAGATAACCAAGTAGTGGATAATATCCACCTTTTGTAATAAGCATAACCATTTTATCCTTTCAAATCCCTCATTGTAATAATCAGAGAGACTTTCCTTTAGAAAACTATAAACCTTGCCGATCGGTTTGTTATGCCCCGTTAGTTTGTTGGATTCCTGCTTTCCCTTTCTCCCATCATCACTTTTCAGAGGGGAGTAAATTCTGTAAATACTGCCTTGGGATGAAAGGACTTCTAGGTCTCGTTTACACCAGGAAAATACCATTCCGATGTCACTTCGATTCTAATCTACATAAATACAGCTTTCCCCCTTACAGTTGCACTGGGATGATGGAAGTTTTGGAATAAAAATGCCCTAGTCTAGTCACGTTCATTTTGACTGTGACTCTGTCTTCCTCAAGAAGCTCAAAACAGCATCTTTTCCAACAGATGTAACTAAAAGATCCGTTTGTTGTTGGAAATGAAAATGTCTCTGTAACTCAACATAAGGGCACATTTTACTACAACTTGGCTGACTCACTGGCCCAATTTCATTTCAGCAGGTTTCTCGGGATTCCCTTTCATTTTTCAAAAGAATATCCAGTCATAGATG
This sequence comes from Agrenia bidenticulata, assembly GCA_034694785.1. Lineage (NCBI taxonomy): Eukaryota > Metazoa > Arthropoda > Collembola > Entomobryomorpha > Isotomidae > Agrenia > Agrenia bidenticulata. The sequence goes on from JAQFYM010000870.1 coordinate 37,546, forward strand.
TTGACTTTTTCACGAAAGATGATACGGGTAGGGATTCCTTGTGAAAATTGTGAACCTGAGCTTTTCCTGTGAATCTTTTCAAGCATACTTGCAAAACCACCCCATTTTATTAACGTATGCTGCGATTTAGCTACTTATTTTGCCTCTGGAGTTAATCATCATTCATCAAATTAGATAAGCCTTGCATAACACATTTTGATGGAACGAACTGGGATATGAAATAGGATATGAGAAAACAACACATGAAAAATGTATAATTAATCAACGTCGGATAAAGCACATATATACATTAATGCCCTAGATTACACGAGGAGCTCAACCACCCAAGATATAATAAAATTACACCATTGGCTGAAGGACAAAGGAAAACAGAAGCATATTGTAAAATGTGTCTTTTTAAGTTTTAAATGGGTTGGATGGGTGGAATGGATTAATTGATACAACGGGTTACTACTGATTGTAAACCCACTACAAGTGAGATGGTGTGCACGAAAGTTTTCCCATTGGACAGATAAGATATTAAAAGAGACATAACTGATGAGCAACTAACCAATTACATTTATAATTCATGTCACATTTCTTCCCTAAAAGTACATGTAATTTCTCAGGATATTGAGAAACTAGCTCTCTTTTTACGATGAAAGTTTTATACTTTTTCGCTTTAGCAATTTTTGGATCATCGGGTGAGTCATTTCATAAAGCGATTAGAGTCGAGGATTCTCGAGAAACTTGTGTAAAAGGCAATTCTTAAAATGCTATTGTTTCTCTTTGATTTAGTTGTTGCTCAGGAATGTATTCCTGATAATGAAAGAATCGATTGCTATTTGGTGGAAACTCCATCTCAGCTAGGATGCCAAGCTAAGGGCTGTTCTTGGTGTACCGCATCCACTGAAGATGCACCTCCTTGCTTCTTACCGAAATCGTACGGTTATAAGCAAGAGAGAAACCCTGTGGTCACACCAAATGGCTTTAGGTTAGGCTTGCCAAATTTAATACATAAGACGTGGATTTTCTACTTTAGCCAGACATACGAACACTTAAAATTAACACCCTCGGGTCCTTTAATGCCAATTTAGCGTAACTCTCCGTCGAGCTTCTAACATAACCTATTACGGGCACGACTCTCCAGTAATTACTTTGGAAGGAGAATACCAATCCGATTACCGACTAAGGATTAAAGTAACTTTTTAATCAATATCCAAAAGGACTTGTTGACGAACAGCCTTAAAGTATTTTTTCATGTACTTTATTAGATCTCGGATGGCAGCCCAAGGTGGGAAGTCCCCTTAGAGATAAATCCCACTCAAGGAGGCAACGAAAATCTGTTGTATCAAGTCCAATTCACAAATGAACCGGTCTTTGCTTTCAAAGTAATTAGGAAGACAACTGGAACGGTTATATTTGACACTTCTCTTGGAGGCTTGACCTTTGCTGATCAATTCCTTCAAATCAGTACTCGATTGCCGTCCACTAACTTATATGGCGTTGGAGAAAATGAGCAGAAGACTTTCAAACACAGTTTCGAAAAGAGGACGGCTTGGCCACTATTTACACGAGATCAACCTCCTGAGGTTTGCTGGTTCTTTAATGTATTTCTTTCTTTATTGAACTCGGCTGGTTTGGAGCTAGTAATTATTTTTTATTCTCAGGGCCCTGCTAACATGTATGGAGTGCAGCCTCATTACACAGTGGTCGAAAATGATGGGAATACCCATGCAGTTGCTATGATCAATAGCAATGCCCAAGGTACTTGTAACATTTTTCTATTGTTCCAATGATTATTAACGTTCTCCAGTCTTCCTATTATTTACCTTTGTAGAGTTCATCACTTTACCAACACCGGCAATGCTGTATAGAACGATTGGTGGAGTGCTAGACTTTTATATTTTCATGGGACCCACTCCCGAAAATACTGTCCAGCAATATACAGAGGTTGGTGAAAGTTTACAATTCATAAGGAATTACATAGAATACTTATCAAAGGAATAAATACCTAGTATCGCATATTAAATAGGCCGTAGGACGCATGGAAATTCCACCTTATTGGGCGCTAGGTTTCCAGCTTTGTAAATACAACTATGCGTCGCTTGAAAATGTTCAAGCTGCCGTTGATAGGACAGCACAATATGGAATCCCTCACGTAAGCTGACCTAATAACAAATAAACAGAAACGGTTGAAATTCTGAGTTTAAAAAATTTTGCTTTTGCAATTTCTTTCTTAAAGGACGTTCAATTCATCGACAGCGATCTTATGGACCGAGAGTTAGATTTCACTTTGAGTCAAGAAAGATACAGTAAACTACCAAATTACATTCAAGAACTGCATAACAAAGGAATGAGATTCATCACAATTATTGTAAAATTCAATCCTAAAAAACGCTTGCCTTGGCTAGTTCCTTATCTTTATAGTTTTATGACACTCTAAGGACCCCGGAATAAGTAATGGAGAACCAGCAGGGACATATAGGGCGTTTGACTTAGGAACGGAATTGGACGTATTTATTAAGAAATCCGACGGAACTCCAGCTCAGGGAAAAGTATGGCCAGTTGATCCTGTTCAGTATCCCGATTTCACAAAGAATTCGACCAAAGACTGGTGGAATACTATGTTTGCCGAGTTCAAGCAACTGATCGACTTTGACGGAATTTGGATTGTAAGCTGACTTTGACCAACTGATCTACTTTTTAAATCCATTAAAAAAATATTAAACACGGATTCTACATTAGGATATGAATGAACCTGTAAATTTCGCAAGTGGAGATTTATTCGAAGGCTGTGACATTAATGCACTCAACTCACCTCCCTACATTCCAAGTAATTAATTCATAGGAAGAAATTTTGAAAAAATAATACATAAATTATATCCTTACAGAAATAAGAAATCACATTCTGTCAGACGGAACACTATGCCCAGATCACGTCGATAGTCTCTCAACTCACTACAACACTCATTCCCTCTACGGTTGGTTCCAAGCCATGTCTACCAAGTCGTAAGTAATACCAGGAAGAATATATTACAATTACAAGCTCACATTTAATTGAATCCGGTAATTCCATACATTTTAAATGCCTTAAAACTTTTCAGTGCTGTTCTAGCCTCCCGTCCAGGAAAGCGTGCTTTCATTCTATCCAGGTCAACTTTCTTGGGATCTGGAAAGTACACCGCTCATTGGCTTGGAGACAACTTTTCGTTATGGTCTAATCTTCATACTTCCATCATAGGGATGCTTCAGTTCAATCAATTTGGAATTCCCTTGGTTGGAGCAGATATCTGCGGCTTCATAGGAAACTCAACGGCAGATCTTTGTCTTCGATGGCAACAACTCGGAGCCTTCTACACTTTCTCGAGGAATCATAATGGCGGTCATGCGGTAATTTTATAATTCCCCTTTCACCTCGTAACCCTTTGAACTTTGGGATTAATCCAGAAATCAAAGATTTGATAACTCAAACGCCAATTCTCAATTTGTACACTTACATAGCTGCAAGATCCTGGAGTTTGGGGGGAAGAAGTAGCCTTATCCACCAAGCAGGCTTTGGAAATCCGATACACCCTTCTACCTTACCTCTACACTCTGTTCTATTACCACAACACCCGGGGAGAAACGGTTGCTCGTGCGTTGTGGCATGAGTTCCCCACGGACTCATTAGCCCTCGCCACAGACAGGCAGTTCTTGTGGGGTCAAGGCGAGTCAAACGAACAACCTATTTTACTTCAATAGCTTGGCATGTGCTTTGAATTTTAAATCATTTATCTTTTGAAAGGTCTGATGGTATGCCCTGCTTTGGATGAGGGTGTAAGTACCATCAGTGTATATTTTCCCAAAGCGGCACGGTGGTACGACTACTATACTGGAGTGGAAACTGCCCCTGCCAATAACCCTCCAGTTATCTCAATTCCTGCACCTACCGATAAGGTTGTTCTGTTTGTCAAAGGGGGTGTAATTATGCCTACACAAGAACCCGCCATAAACACCAATTTATCAAGCCAAAATCCATTTAACATGATCATTTCATTGGATTTCGATGACCGGGCTGAAGGTAGCATGTTTTATGACGACGGGGACTCAGCAGGTTAGCACGTGGACAATTTTAATCTCAAAAATAAAATTCTGGTATCCTCCATGGCATAATAAACTTTGTTGGGTTGTTTTCTTGATTTTCTAGACACTTTGGCAAAGGGGGAGTACTTCCTTGCAAACTACATTTACGAGAATGGGACTCTAACCACTGAAATTGAAAACGACGGATATCCTACAATGAGTCGATTGAAACTGTCATCCCTCCGTATATTCGGTGTTCCGACAGGTGCCTACACTAAAGCCATTTTAGAAACCTCTGGCTTTGGGCCTAGCAAACTTTTCGCTATAGCTCAAGAGTTTGAGTCAAGTGAGTCGGTGGTCAAAGACTTGAACGTTCCTATGAACGTTCCCTTCAAAATAATATTTATGTAATGGAATATTAAACTGTGACATTGGCATAGCTTTGTTTTAGATTCCCCTTTTTGAAACTCACAACACTTTTACTAATATAAATCACAAAGGGGGGATTATAATTTAGAACATACAAAAAAAATCCTACCATGGATTCCAAGAAATTTTAAATCTTCAAAGCATTTATGCGAAAAGACATGTAGTATTTTATTTTATCTCATCGTACGTGATAGTCTCTACCTAACCAGGGAAACACGTATATACCTTTAGTTTAGAGCTGTAACATAAACATGAGAAACCGGTACGTATAAACGTCTCATATCTTGACTACTTGTAACTGGATAGAAAAATATCTTTGTAGAATGTAGGTCGATTTTAGAAACGAAACTAAGGCCACTGGAGAGAGAAACAGGGCCAATGGTTCGGTTGGTGGCTGCGAGCATCTGTCTTTTTTTGACATATCCAATTCGAAGAAACCCCAAACGCTCCACCGACCAAACTATCTTCAGTCTTATCTATTTTCTCTAAACATTTCGACTTTTTGATACTTCACTGCATAACATCGACTTTTTCTAGTAGTAACTGTCAATACTGCTGGGGGAAATGGCAGAGGATTCCTGCAATAGACACGAGAAAGCGTTATGGGGTGGATTGTAGATATTGGTGCTAAATTTGTAGCCTCATTCTGAATTTCCGGTGGATCTCAAGCACGGCAGGAGTGATTTCGTCACGGGAGTTAACTAATCGGCAAAACCTTGCTCTCGTAGAGATACGTTAAATGTGTCAACAAGAATGTTTAAATTTCCTGTAGTTTCACTAAAATGTCACAAATATCTGGGCCACACATTTCCCCCGGTGGATTTCTCCAGTCGTGTGGGAAGTGTGCACTTAGATTTGCATATTTGTATAACTTGTAAAATACTCTGTAGCTACTATAGCCACATACGCTATTCATGAAGCCGGTGCAACAAACAAGATCTAATTCCCTAATGAGTTGGAAAACCGAGTTCATGATTCTGTTTAACAAACTGTCAGCATAACTCTTCATAGAACAACACACTAAATAAACCCGCTTCCTTTTCCCGTTAGGCCCTCGTCAACTCTTTTTTTCATTCGCCCTAGGAAACTGAAAACTCCCACTGGACCAACCACCCACTCTCACCTAAAACAACAGAATACCATAAAATCAAACGTATTGATTTCCATAAACTAACAGTATTGCTCCATACTACTCGAAAGACCACTCCCAGGGCTGTGCTATTGAGTATAACCTTGATAACTTAAATTGAGAATGTTTTGAAGTCTCCGAAAAGAGACTGAAGACGAGGGGTATGTGCATTCATTCCCGAGTTCTATTGGAGGCAACATCTGATTCTGACGACTAATGTACTTGTGGTTCGTTGCATGATGATGGCATTGGAAGTGACAGTAACACTTCAAAAGTTGCCATGAGGTCTAATGGACAAGTGGAACTGTAGCAGAGGTTCGGAGAACAGAAAACTAGCTACAACCTCCACCATTTGAAACGGGTACAATCACAATGTTGTTACAATAATAGTACCCGATGGTAGACTCAGGCATGCAGAGTAGGAACTCACAACACCAGGTTTCATGTCTTGTCTGATGCTTTCAGTGTTGATAATAAAGCCTATACCTCTGCCAGAGACAGACCCTCTCCAGGTTGTATTCAATTCCAACATTTTCAACATCAACATCTAATGTTATTTTCAATGAGGGAGAAGGACTCTTTTCCGATTTCAATTTTCCAGAATAGGCAATCCATCGGGGATAGAATACCAAATAACAAAAGAGAAAAGTCTCACTTGACACTTTCTCTACGAGTGTCCACATACCACGTCCCCACTCTGGTAGTACATGAGAGGATTAAGTCTGTTCAGGTCTTAAGACTCCAGCGTATCTCTTGTCTCTGGTAAGAGCAGCTGACAAGCATGGGCTTTTCAGAATTATATTTACACTGTTTTTTCTCTCTCGTTTTTTTAACGGTGAGTAAACAAATCTCTACAGATCCTAAGTTACACAAGGAGTTTAAATTGACATGAAAGCCAACTCAGTTAACTCCAAAGAGGAAAGAGCGTCTCGAAAGAAGTGTGTCTAACCTGCATTTCTCGACACCAACTCCAAGATAAGCAAAATGAGCCATAGTTTCAAAGGCAATTCCGGCTGTTCAACCCCACGATTATGCAACTACCTTCTGATGAATGACTCTGTCTCGCAAGGCTTATTCAACTCTGGATACACTGCCGAGTTTGTCTACTCCATATTTTGTATTACATTTCACGTTCGCCTCATTTATTTTCTCAGGGAAAATGTTAGGACGGAGCGTGCTTATCAAAGTCACCATGTGTCCTTTCCTCTTCAAAGTGATGTACAGAGATACGGGGACCAAGGACCGTCCACAAAACCAACAGCCTAATTTTGACTATTCTAGTTTCTTTGATAATCCTCTATGGAACATGGTTCTTAGCCCAAGATACTGTCTGAAAAATCTAAAAGTCTCATCCATTTGCCCACATAATACCTGCACGCTCAACAACCTACTTGTGTAGGTTGTGTTGTACATACTCCTAACTTGTAACTGCATGGCAAGTAACAAGCATACGTAACTGGCCTATCGCTCTATTTAGTAGAGTTGGGAGAAAGTGAAGAGGAATAGGCAATTTCTATTCCAACCGACACATCCTGGACAGGTCACGGATGCACATGATAGCCTTGCCTGAGAATAAAAGGAATTGATCAATCCACCTACCTCTGCTTCTGCCTTCTCAATCCAACCTTTTCATAGTCATCATTCCCTACAATTCTGTATTTTTTAACCCAAAGTTCAAAGTCGGTTCTACCCGGGTATCTGTAGTCTGTGAGAACGTGTCAAGCCGCCTTAGAGAAAGTAAAGTCAATCTATGTCAGTAAGGGAGTCCGTTAGGGAACAAAGGGATTTATTCCTGTCGAAATTTTAGATTCAACATCATAACAATGTATGTAGGGAAATGGTGGAATTCTAGATTCTTCCACAACTTGGAGACACCAACAACCATGAGAAGAAGAGTGCTCTGATCTCTTTCGACTTTACAATATTCGAGTTATCTGCCCTGCCTTAAGGCTCGAGGTAGACGCCTAAAGACAATATTTATGAGAAAAGATTTGCCGGAGAATCGGGAGGAAAACATTGTACAGTATAGAGATAGGTGAGTCAAGTTCGTGCGTCTCTGAAGTCGAATAAATCACCTCATGCTCTTTTGTAAGGCTTCCAGGATTCTTACAGTATTTCTTATTCGGGTAGCTATGCTCCACTTTCCCTGTTGATTTTCAAGTTTATCGCAACTTAAGGGGCTTAGGTGAAGACTCATGAAGTTGTACAGTTTTATTAAACACATAATAGGGTTGAGAAACTTTACATCTTTTGAAACTCAATAGAAAAGAGCAATTAAGCGGGCCTATCAGTCTAAACTAAATTTGTAAGTCAGGAGTTGGCGAGCTTATCGAGTTAGAATGATCACAAGTAAAGTAACTTGACCGCAAAATTACATTAGAAAGTATGGGATTTTACAGCTAGGGACATAACACGTGAGAACCATCCTCAGAGTCAGCCCCCATTGCATTACAACTGGAGATTACAGGGAGTATAAAAAGCCATTTCCGAGTGAAATTATTTGTACACAATACGCATTGTTCGTGGAGACAAGACAACCCTCATGACTTTGAAGATGGTGAAAGCGATAACCTGAGGTCGTGTAAAATAAGATAGCCTTCTACCAACTTGAGTAGGCTTGAAGCTATAAGAGAGAGAGAGAGGACAAAGAGCAAGGCAAAAAGTCCTCCTCAATCCTGAGATCTTATTTGAATCTGAGGCATCTGTGGAATTTCCAATTTTGAATTTTTCAGCCCCAATACACAATCTTACGGGTATCTTTCCGATTCAAGGGATTCTGGAGGCTGGAGAACGTGTTTATTTTATATCTGAATTGCTTATTAGGGGTTTGCTTGGCAAATTTACCATTCAAATCTGTATGTATTCTGGCTCCGTTTTTGTTGTCGCTTTATTCATGCTTGCATTTTTCCCTGTTCCATCTTCCCCAGTATTTATATGTTCCGACTTCCGAGCCTAAAGCCCCTTATAACCGCTGCCCACCCCTTTGGTGGTTTTTCTATTAAATCCTAAACTTTAGCCCTAACTAGTAAAAGGGTTTGATGTGGTGGTACTAGACAGAGGAGGGACGCTCTCATGTTTGAATAATCTTTGAAAGAGTAGGCGTTTCTTTGGAGTTGTTAGAAATTAGAAAGCTATACAGTAATTTGCCTACAAACTCAGGAACAAATGTAACATTTAATGAGAATCCGCTGTTGAATATTTAGTGTTAAATTATCTCAAATCTCTAAGCACCCCTCTCTCTAATTACTTTCTCTTTGATCCTAAACACTTTTACGTAGAATAAAATGAAGCCAACCTTTGTAGATCTTAACCCTTTGGAGTGTAGTAGTAAGGTATTGGTAGCCATGGGTTAAATGCAGATTAAAAAATACTATTACCAAGGGAAA
>JAQFYM010000871.1:0-46518 GCA_034694785.1 Agrenia bidenticulata
TCATAAATTGGCTTAGAAGCTTGAAAGTTTTTTTAAATCTGGCTCGGGCTATATGAAGTTGCACCTGTGAGTTTTAAGATAAGAAAGAACTTTCCCTCCTGAGGAAAGAAACACTCAATTATTTCCAAATCAAATGGGCGAGTAATGTATCAAAGTAAAACAAAAGCCTTTTCTCTTCTCCTTTCCGACTAAGAGAGAAACCAATGCCAATGTGGAGAAAGGACTTCTCACACACAATCACAATCACTAGCCTTGGCGTATTCACCTCAAGCCTGGAATATTCTACCCCAACGAGACTGAATAGAAAACCATAGAAAAGAAAGTTATCATGACAATCGTAAGTATCATAAGTATGGGTGGGAATGTTTTCCCACTGGTGGGATAAAGTTGTTGGGATTTCAGATCCGCCCCTTAAACATCTATTGTAGTTCCTTGTGTGCATACAATTTTATCACCTGCAAGCTCTCTGAGTATTCTAGTATTGGTTCGAAGGGATCTTTATGCTGATGCTACCAAGGGTTACGGTTGAGTAGTGACGAGACTTTAGAGACTCTAATTTCTTTGTTCGTTAAATCCTGGATTCCTTGCAGTCATTGCAGCTAAATGATCGTACTTGCAAATGGCAATAACATTTTCCAAGAATTTTTCAAATAAATAGATTTATTGTATTTTGTGGAGCTTTAAATTAATTGATGTGTATCTAATTTCTCATATTTCGACCAGAAAGTTGTGAATATTTGTGCTAATTTTGAAGATTATAAAGTTCTTGGGAATATTATTGGCTATTTTGTTTGCGACGCAGTTGGTTTGAAAGCATGTACTTTCTTTTACAAATAATGCACGTTCCCAGTCTATTAAGAACTACTAATGGCACAATCGTTCTGAGAAAAAATCTCTTAGAAGATAACACATGCATAATGAGGCTTTTAAAAGTTTTTAAAACTTGATACCCAAAGTGTTGTACGCCCTGGAAATCTTAATGGCATGTTAGAATATATATCATCACTATTATTTTAGGTTTGGTTGAAACTAACCGATTGAGACTTTAATCATTATATTACGTTTTCATACAAACGGATTCGCACTGGCCATTGAAAAGTTCTTCGCTACTTACATACAACCTACTACGACTGTAACAATTCCAGTTATTTCCTTACACCTTGAATTTAGACTGCTAATAAGAGGTTTCACAATTTTGTGGTCATATCATTTCCACAAACTAATAGCTGCTAATTATAGGTCTTACACTTTTGAATAACCATAGGCATTTGTTATGAAGTTGGTTGGATCATTAAAGTAAAGAGGATTCTTTTAAACGTTCCCAACAGTAATTTATGCTCAATCAAACAAGGCTTTAAGGATACATTACTTTCATTGAGGGTAAGGTGTAATTGTCGTCTAATTAAAATCTTCAACATATTTCGTTTCTGTCGAGCTGTCCTCCCATCTTCGCATACCATCTACTTGAATAGTAAAATACATTAGTATATAATTACTGCAATTAGCATTCGAGTCGAATAAAACAATAGGAATGTTCCACAAACAAAGCCCATCGTAAATCGATCCACTAGAATACAGATAGAAGACTTGATGAATTCAAGCTGTAGAATTCAATACAACTTGCTTGTTTCATCCTTGGTTGCCAGTTGGATTTTGCAATCTTAAAGAAATTGGGACACCTGCCCTGCCCAGGGACCAAAGTAACCAACATCAATAGGTCCTTATGCCGAAGTAAGCAATTAACTTGTGCGTCAAGTTGAGTCAACAAACGAGGGGATAATCAAAGCGGTTGCCCTTTGTAAAACTGGGAGAGAAACTTTTGGAATAATGCCCAAGCCACGGTAATTTCTGTCTCCATTCCATTACAGACGAACTTTACTTTTCTTTGCCCTTTGTACTTCTTGCGGCTTGGCTCGATTGGCCCATTTGGAAACCAAGAACTAGCCGAAATAATATATTTACTTAGGCTAAACGAGAGGCAAACGGATAAGAACTTTGTGTGAATTTAAATGTAAATGGTTGAAAGAAAGTCAACCCATCTGTATGTATATTATCTTATGGGTTCCTCTCTCTCACTCGCTCAGGGTGCTTGGGTAAAGAAAGGAAGAAGCCGAAGGGAGCCTTCCATTGTTTTTAAAAGGCTGCTTCTGAAGGTCCTTTGGTCACATCTAAAGATCCAAACGAATTGAAGATAAACTTTGTTTTATATATCACAAGTCTTTTTCGTTTAAATTCCCACGATGCTTTAATTCCAGCTAAAATGTCCTCCATCTTCCAAAGACACATGCCAACACATCACATTGCCTGGATGGAACAGTTTCTAAGGCCAAAGTTAACTAAAGACTCTTTCCTAGCTATTGTATTTCCACTTTCATTCAATTCAAGTAAATGCTCCTCTCATATCCCTCTCTATAAATGCTCTATATGTAGACCAAATCCCAAAGACACTCAATTTTTTTCATTTCGCATCCCAACACTTCAATTTAGTATTCTCTCTCTTATATATCCTTCCGTTCTTTTTTCCTATTCTTTATACTCTGTTTTAAGTAAGACTCATGAGAACTCTGAAGAGACAGGGAGAACAAACATAAATTGAAGGGACGATAGAAAGAGACTCTTTTAAGTTTTTTTTCCGAAATCTCTCGTTTAGTTTCTGGGGAAATCTGATGGAGTTTTCATTTGGGAGACAATAAAACTCACTTGTTATTCCTCCCGGAAGTTCCAGTCTGACGCTTTCTCAATAAAATATTTTACCCAACTTGAAAATGTTGAGAGGGATGGAAGCCATTCTTCTCGAGTTCTGGGAAATAGATGTCCTCGACAAAGCTACCATTAGCCAGAGTAGGGTTAAAAGGTTACAGAACTAGACTGTGGGATGGATAAGGCTGAAGAAATACGCGGAGCTTTGTAGTTTATTTTTCTCCTTATAAACTCTTTCGTATGCGGCTATAAATCAGAGCATCCTATTTTCTGGAGTTTAAACCGACCGGTCTTTAGTAAACGGAAGATGTATAATACTAGCCAAGAAAAATGTATTTCGTACACAACAACAGTATGCATAGTACAAAATATAGTGAGTCCTCCCTAGTCGTTTCTATATGGATCAAGCACCAAACCAACGGGGGCTAAATCGTTCCAGCTAGGAGATCAAGTCGACCATAAGCTTCTTCTAGGAACGAAGCCAATGCCAAATTGAACCAGGAAACTGGGCTAAGCTCCTAAATCTCCTGTTTCCTTGCAAAAATGGAATACAAAGAAAATATAATGTACATGCATATGTATGAAGGATCTAAAAAAAATCAAATGCAAACAAGATTTGGAGGCTTAACAGGTCCTCTCATATTTTTTAGTTTCTGTATCACCTTCAACCTTTTTTGTTAACCTTGCCTAGAACTGAGATTTCCACCTCCATTTTAGATGTTGGAGCATGGATATAATAGTGCATAGCAAATTGATTTTTATTACAAGTATACATCTTTTGAGGAAGGAGGAGTCGAGTGGAGTCAAAGGGCTAAACGAGACGCAGTTTTTTTACAATCTGCTCAGCAATAAGAAAGCCGTTAACCTTTCTGCAATTCTATATTTTCCTGAATAGGTTTAGCCAACTGGATTTTGAACAAATCTTTCTGTTTTGGATAGAAACGCTCAACATATTGAGTAGGGATGAGTACCACCATTGCCAAGGCTCAGGGCTTTTTCAATCCGCAGCCAGCTACAAGCAGTTGTAAGCCAGAACACATACATTATATTATAACCAAGATATTAAAATCCCATTCGGATGAGTACCGATCCGCAGATGGAATTCTTCTTTGGAGAGTTTCCTCGGGTGAATTTAGTAGTTGAGTTTCCTAGCGAGCGTTCAATTTATAAGTTCAGTTCAGTGTAAATCGGGTGTGGTTCAGGGGTGATACAAAACACAATAGAGCCGGGTATTATAGGATATGGAAATATATGAGGGTATATACCTAGTCTAACCAAACAAGGATTTAAGCGCTCCATATTTGCTAAGCTGGGTTGGATTTGGCTTTTCCAACAAGATGAATCTCTTTTTCATTCAAATCAATGGTGACATCAACCCACTAAGCAAACCAAGCAGGAAGCAGAAAAGATTCGATACGAAACTTATCGATCCTTTATACCACGACGTATAGGCAAGCACTCACGGAGAAAGAACAAATCTGAAGATCCTCCAAGCTCTAGGTATAGCTTGCTTAGTAGAATTTCGGGATACAAATTGTATTAGACATTATTAATCCACAAAGTGGAGCAAACTGATGGGGAAAATCTGCACATCGAAAAACAAGATAGTAGCAGTCAGACAGACAGGATTACTCTTCCAGTCTGGTAGATCAAATACAAGAAGCTTTTGGGTTTGATTTCGATTTCAAGATCTTTGGTGCACAGAGAAAGGATCAGAATCTCATTAGAAATTATATGCTTTATTCCTTTCAACATGTTCCACTTCCAAATATACCAATTGATACGATAGCAAGGGGGGATAAAGAAGAAAGTTTTCAATGGAATCAAACGGTTATAAGCTTCCATCATTTTTATGTACACAGAAAGGGAAATGAGGACAGAACCGCGTTGCATTTCTCTGTGTATTCAGTCCTGGTATTTGCCTCAAACCATCTTCCATTTTAGATAGTAATTCAAACCATAATGAATCCCAAAAGTTGGGAGTTGGAACCCTTGTATTATGGATATATGAGGGATGAGACCAGCTGCTTTCGGTTTTAGTTTCGGTGGAAAATAATAATGAGGCTTACCATAGAACAGGGAACATTTCCCCAAGTCAGCACCCTGTCTGTCATCAGTTCACAGTTTGCTCATTTATTCTAGATTTCAGAAGAGATGTGCACTACTAATGCAGATCTACATTAACATACTAGGTAGTATGTACTACTACAATTAAAACTTAAAAGCAGTATCAACTTTCTGAGTTCTCCTCCCAGATTCAACAGTAACTTGACACCTTGCTCGACAGTATGATAGACAAATAGACATCCCCACCTATTCAGTCAGTCACTCACGAATCACAATCAGTCAGCCAACCATATCCATCTATCATGCTATTCACTTCCAATCCTACGTTTCAACTTCACACTTATTCATTAGTCATTAAACTGATTAATACCAGGCGCACCAGCTTTGTCCTATGTGTAACATGCCATTAGCATATTATCATCTCTGCATAGCTCGAATGTGTTTGAGTAAAAGCCCTTGCTTTCCTTGACAGAGAAACAATTTACACATTAGGACTTCAGAGTAAATTACAACCACTCACAAAGTTCCATTCCAGTTACTAAATCAAAATTAGCTTTCCTTCTGTTTACCCATCCAACTGATCCTCCTTGTTAGAAATTTCAGTCTGGGAATTGATAACTAGCAAGTGGAATCTCTTGACAGTTAGCTCAACGTGGGCCTTATAGTGTCTCTCGAATCTCAACAACTCACAGTTCATTTCCGGCCGCTCTCTGCTACTGACAAGAGGGACAAGGGAGGAGATCTGAGGGGACAAATCGCAGTGGCAGGCAGTGGCTCATAAACACTCAACAGTATCATCTTACCTAAGAGCTTTGAGATGTAGTAACTGATAACTTTCTCTGTGGAGGTGTCAGCACCACCATTTGTTCAAACTTGTTTGATGAGAAGAACAGATGCATTTACAAACTTTAGGAGGATGTAAAAAAGTGAAAAAGCTCATCAACCCTCTCCCCCTGTTTACAAACTCGACTTCTATTTTCATGTCATACGATTCCCTATTGCACTTTAGAAGGTCTTAATCAATTCACTCAAAAATATACTTCATCATCCAGTTCGACCACTTCCCCGTGTTTTAAGCCGTGCGACGGATTTTTCAGTTTGGTGTACTTTAACCTAAAGTCATAAGTCAAAATTAGAGCTGTTTAAAGCTTCGAGATGTTGAATGTTGCACTCTTGCCATCATGTGCTTGAGTTTCGTCACAATTTCAACTAATCCGAACTTCGTGACCTGAGAGAGACAGAGTTGAGTAAAGAAAATAAAGCGGAGTAACTGATGTTTTAAACAAGATTTATGAACCACATTATCATCTTATGCTTTTAAAACATGATAGAGATATTTTGCTAAATTCGCTTTGAGGTTTCGTCTCGAAAAGTTTCAGATGCTCTTTTACCTCTAATGTCTAAACTAAAACTTTAAGCATCCTATTAAGAAAGTTCTTGGCTATAATTTAAAATAATCTCCGTCAAGCATTTGTTTCCAATTTACATTTCTTTAATATTAGTTAATGTTTTTTAATGATTTCATGGACGTTTAAGGTTTGAAAGTTCACGGTCAAGGCTCTTAAAAGGACGGATTTATTTGTAATGGGCAAAGAAGTGTTTCTATCATCAGCTAGTTGATTTGCTAGTAAAATTACAATGAGTGGATTGGTTCCTGGGGCTAACTGCACCTTCCCAAGGAAGGCTTGTAATTTCAGTTCAGCTGCCAACAAACTTTTTCCCAATGACCTCAAACCTTCTAAACTTTCTCCTAAAAACATTCAACTTCCTCCGAGTAAATACGTCCGCATTCTACCTGCTGGCTAAGGTAACTTGGCATTTGGTAGTGGATATGTATTAGATTACAAACTTTTTGATAATTTCCTCCTCTAAGCATGTTGAAAAATTTAAGAAGCCCCAAGACTACTAAACGACTCAGCAGCTCTTTCTTTCATACTACAGGCTCATCGTCATCGACCCTCATGGTAAGGAATGAACCAGCTTCTAAGCATGCCAGCCAGACAGCCTGTGTAATTATTATATTCTGCTCCTCTGACGTTTGTATATTCAAGTCAGATTCAAATACCTACTACAGCAATGTAATTTCAGCCCTACTTGTTTGAAATACTTTGTAAAACTCGTTAGACAAACTGAATTAAGGAAGTTTGTTTTCCTTCAAAGTTTATTAGACACTACTAAATGAATTAGTATAATACTGAGTCAACTAAAGGCTTCCTAGAATCTTCATCTTGATAACCAGTCTGGTCAGGATCTTGTTTAGTACATAATGATCAATCATGGAAGACAGCATTCGGGACTCGCTTCATTTCGAATACGTGAAGCTCTCATTTCTTATGTTCCCTAAAAGTTATTTATTCAAGGCATAGCCAAAAAAGGGGCATCATCCTCATTCTCCAAATTGCCATACATTTTGACGCTCATAGATATTACCATACACAGGGAGCTGGAGCATAGTAGCTCATTAAATGCTAGAATTGTAAACTTAATCAGAATCAGCCATTCAGTGAGATTACTTCCATCTCACTACTCGTTCTTTACTACACAGATCTTTGCTGACTTTGCTACAGATTGAAGCTATTTTGTCCTTTCCTTGAAATCAGATCTTTTCATCCCTTTCCCGTCCTCGATTCCCAGATTATACCTGTCTCATTTGAGGTAATGGAGGGTAAGTTACTGATTGGCAAACATCAAACGATTTCCTCCTACCCAGACTCTAGACTTAACTCGGCTGTGCTTGTAAGCCATTTCTAGGAACCGAGTTCACTTAATTCAAACACGGAACATTCAAAGCACCGTGACATTCTCGGCTTTGATACGAGATATTTACGAAAAAATTTACCTTTTTGAATTTGTTGTGCAAGCAGTGGAGCAGGACTTCAAGTAAATTACAAAGTCTCAATTCATATTAAGTAGATAGGCCATTTACGTTGACAAAAAAATTGCTTCACCCTAAGCCTTGCTCAAAAGAAGGCTTTTCCTCCTTTACAAATACTTGTTTGTTGTGTACACATCCAATCTGAATATCTAAGAAAATGGAACGTTCCAAGTGCCTACTTCGTCCTAGGAAACTAAAGGCTTTGTGCACAAATGAATACAAGCAGAGGAATGGGGACAGTCAAAGTGCACGGCAGTACACATAGGATCACTCGCCGTAAAAACCGTAATAACAGTCAACAGTACCCCTAAGCTCTCAGCGGTTCTACGAATTTCCATAAAAGATTGTGCTTAGGAAAATAAGCCTTGGACTCCAAAGTAGCCTGGAAACAACGTTTTAAGTCGACTTCCTCTTCTTATACTAGCTTCTTTAGTAAAGCTCCTTTCTCATTCAGAACCTCAGGGACGAGAAAGGAATGGTATATGTGATTTCAACAGCTGCAGGTAATGCAATGTAAATGTGCTGACACCAAATGTCACCCAGGTGGGTATGTAGGGCAGTATCATTTCTGCTTCGGGTTTCATCCGTAGCCCATATTACATATGAGAAAGTATGACAGATAATGCTATATAATTACTTTGCTATGCTATATGACAGATAATCCTATATAATTACGACTTTCTATTCTTTTTATATTGCAAAAAACTTTTTCATACAGCAAGAGGAACGAGGTAAAGGGTTTAAAAAACACTAGTATATTTGCATCTGAATTTAATATATTTCGCTCCACGGTCAGGATGATGCGAAACTAAAAGTAACGAAAAACTTTCAATTTTTGTATTCGTTAAAAATGATAAACTCCTGCCGGATAAATATGTTCCCTTTTCATGGGAATATGAGGTATTTTTCCAGGAAAATCAATTATAACGCCTACAACCCGGGTTCCTAAACTATTCAATACGATATCTTCAAAGTAAAGGTTGTACAGGCTCATAAACAACGCTGGCTGCACCCTTTTTCATCAGCTCTGTTTGATGCACTCCGGGAATTAGTAATCCTAGGGCTTGAGCAACTCCCGAGAAATCCAGTACAAAGCCCTAGTCATAATAAATTTACACGAACTATGTGTAGAAGAATATGCGAACCCTCAACTATTACCAACACCAACCTTGGTGAGATGACTGAATACACCCGGAAATCTTCTCATCATCCTCCGAAACCCTTTCTTGGATAGTCACACTCGAAATAAATTATAATTCTTTCCACGAATCCCAAAGAAATCCAAGGATGCACATTCACACCCAATGCGTATATGCATTCTTAGGAATTCTCCTACCCTTCCTGATCACGATACTCTCAAAACGCATCCAAGGGATTCAATATTCCTTCACGCTCCATCAGCCACACACACTCTTCAGCTCAACAAGATGAGGAAAGGAAATAAAGACAATTTCTTAAAGAAACCCAAGAAGAGTCGAGGGAGATGAAAAATATATATAAAGACACAGAAAAAGAAAGGATTTCCCTCCCCTGTTTCCATCAGAATGTGCCTAGAATGCATTTAGTCATCTTTACGATATTCCATCCTTTTATTCCCCACCACGACTCAAGATAGGCGAGAATCTGTAGCGTATATGCCTCGAAAACCACAAGTATAAGACGATATCAGACAATAAAGAACTTGGTGGTAGATCAAACCACTCCCGACCGTTTGTGGTCCATTTTGGACACGAATCCGCATATATTTGCATCTATAAACGTTCACATGGCTGAGGCGATATCAAATTGGCTTCGCCTATGGACAGAATCCAGTAAGTACATCGTGTATTTATCGTGTCGTTGGGCTCCCTTGCATTGAGAGTGAATCATGACTTTCTCCAGGGGATATATTTTGCATGTCCGCTCATTACGTAGCATCCTCCTTTACCCCGGGCAGTGTTAGCTGTGGCCATTCGGATTTCCCACAGGCAACCAACAATCTACATCTGCATGTCCACGACTCTATTCCCATTTAACACCTAAAATTTTTTCGGAACCAGATAAACTGATGAAAGGACCGACTGACGAAGGCAGCAGAGTGGAAAAACACGGGAACATTTCAGCCTTTCAAGTGCTCCATCCCACAAACCACAAAAGGTCTCGTCCTCATTCAATATGGATGCTGGCTCTTGCCAACAGAATCTGTCCACACCAAAGCAGTGTGTCAGGCCAACTACTACTGCCAGTACATAATAGCATTGGTGCTTCGTACTAGGGAGTTTACGATCACCCACGGAGCTGTAAACATGAATTCGAATTGAGCAAAAGAATACGAGGAAAGGGACACGAAGGCCCCGAGATTGAGTGGGCTTGTGAACTTTTAATCTCACAGTTCATGAATCAAACTTTGACGGTGGTATAGTCAGATTCTGATAACTGTTTACATCCAGTCCTCTGATTCTCCTTGGGCTTCTTCTCCTTATTGTGTATTGACAGATCCAGAAGGACAGGGCAGGCGGATTTATAAAATATTGCTGTCTTGACTTCAGCCCATGCACGAGGGTTAGATTAAATCAGTCACTCTCTCAGTCACTCTCTCTCTCTCTGGAGGTAAATATTAGATCTTGAGAAACATATGTCTATCCTTTATAGGCTTCAAAACGAACAGAATGGAATCATTTCATAGATTCAACAAACATATATCATATAGCCCTTAAAATCTAAAAATGTAAGAGACTTATGCCCGAGCAGTGTTCGTCTGATTTCTAATAAAAACTGGGACCTCGAAGATTGAAACATATTGTTGCAACATTGCCGTAGGACGTGTTTACTGTAAAAACAGAAAATTTCTATTTCATTTGCTTCTACTTGGTAATAAATCATAGAAATTCTGCATATCGTAACCTCTCTCTTACCTCGTTCTCAAAACGGAAATAAAAAGTCACCCAAAATAATGTAGATATATACTCGTACCTACTTTTGTTCAGAATAAGACCAAGAAATGTAAGGAAGGATCTTGGATTCTTGTATGTTTAAATATATTCGACATATTTGCACAAGCTAAAGAAAGAAAAAGCAGTTTTTTGTGATGAAAAATTGTTACAACTGTCACTTTACGTATTACCATGTCTGATAAGATGGGCCGAATACACATATATAAGCTCATACGGATATTATGAGACAAATCCTGCCATGTATTACGGACATTGGGAAAACCCAAGACCCAAGAGCCTTAAGAATTCTCTACTTCCATAGATTAGCCTTTTGGTCGTTCAATTGGATGGAGGAAAGCTTTTGGAAAATTGGCAAGGCTAAAGATATTGGTAATGATAACAATAACTTATTTCCGACTTTTTGTACGAGTAGGGAAGAAGTAGTAAAAGTAATAATTTCAGTGCGAAATCCCCTCCTTAACTGTTCCTGGACAAAGTATTAGTACTTGGGCCATTTGCCATTCTGGAGATTTTACTGTAGCATATCATAAGACGGGGTATCTAAACGGACAGAACAAGAGATAAAATAAAAGGGTATAGAAAATCCCCATAAGAAACTTTCCTCGTTTCTCGTTACATCTTTAAGGTTGGATAAGTAAACACTTCTCCTAAAGTATTATGATTAGGAGGATAAAATGTACTTTTGTCTTTGAAAAGGAAGCCGACAAATAGACACGACGAGACCTCCTTTATGTCTCTCCCTTCTACTGACTCTCCCATCATCATCAACATCTCATTAAGATTTCTTAATTTAGGAGGCAGTAACCCATCCGAGAGGCGATAGTGTGCTCATCTCATGACAGTGGCAAGTAGTGGGAAGGGTATTAGTATTAGGTGGAAGTACCTCGAGGAGGAAATGAGGAGAAAGGAAGACACGAGGCATTAGAAGAAAGCTAAGAGCCCATTCTGCTATGAAATAATCGGATTAGAAGACATAAAAAGGCTTTAGAGATGCACACACAATCACTTTCAACTCTCCATTATTTATCATGCATTAATGTACCTAAAGAGAGAATAGAGAGGAGAGTTGATAGCTTCTGAGTGAAGGCGGTGGTGGTGGCAGGGTTATAGCCATGGTGGTATCACCGGCGTGGTACTTTCAGACTGTGGTTTAGAGAAGAATGGGCCAAGGAATTTCACATCTTTCTCCCAGAAGAATGAACGAATGTATTAATGGAATGGAGATATTATGCAGAGGAAGGTCGGCTTTTCTGACAGAAATGGAGTATGGGTGTTCGAAACTTACAGACCTACATACATACTTAGGTACTTTTCGTATAATGACGACCCGGCCCGGGTTGTAAATTTTGATCAAACGAATTGAAAATGCTCTTAGCGAATTCTCGCAGATAAAGATGCAGAGAATGACAATTCCAGTCCAGCCTTTAAAGTCTCTCCTCTCCAACTAGCTATTAGATATTACATTTATCACTCTGTATAATAGGAGGAAAGATAACAGGGAAAGACAAAAGGATTTTCCAAGGTACATATTTTAATGCTACGTTCTCTTCTTGAAATAGAAGTTCCGCCTGTTAAAAAAACGGCGACGGGCTTTCTAAGAAAGGAATTTGGAATATTGTAACTTACAGTAAGCTGCTGGGCGACATATTTGTTCCGGTGTCTTGCACCAGGTCGGAGGGCAGTGGTACCGAAGATCCAGAAGGAACGCTCAGGAATGGGGTTGGCACACATTTCCACCGAGAGGGACAGTGGCTGCCCTGTGAAGCCCATTATTGTCCTGTTCGTCGGATACACTACTGGACGTCCTGTGGAACGAAAAGTAATCATCTTTCAACCACCCAAGCTTCAACCTCATATCACATCAAAGTAGCAAAACCAATCTAGCTTTACAACACATGACTATCCTCCCCGTCTCATATACTTCCCCAACAGCCAACGGTAGTCTGCATAGGAAGAGACAGGAAGGACTAAGTCACACATGCAGTCGTCCACCAACTTTATTTATAGGGGTGACAGCTTGGCCAACTCTTCACATGTTCTTCTCCTCTCTAGATTTATTTCCTCAGCTACTATGTATACAATGTAACCTTTCTAAATCCTGCCCTATGCATGCCCTTTGTAGCAAGTCAGTGTACTGCGAGACATGCATGTGTATGTTTTTATATTACGTACATAGTATGCATACATACATGCCTGTCCTGACTTATGAAAAAGTCAAGGCGACTTTCACTCGCTTTCACTATTGTAAGTATTTTTGGATATTTTTTTTCTCCCCCCTCGTGCTCGTAGTTAAACCAATCTGGGGCTTCTCTAACTTATTTCCTCCCTGCGGAACGATGAAGTCTAGAATCTAGATTGTAGCTCCAGAGTAGATTGAGGGAGAGCTGACTTGACTGTTCGTCGATACTCGATACGCGTCTTAAAAACTTAAACTCGAGATAGTATCATTTCTTCCGCCATAGCTCAGGGTGGCGATCCCTGACTTGTATTTTATGTGGCTCAGTGGCTTATACTCGTGTGGAAATGTAAAGAATTTATACTCTTTATAAGAAAAAAGGGTGAAATTTATAGAGAGCTTGGAAGTTGGAAAGAGAACAGCCACTGAGTTGGACTTCATACGCCCCAAACTGACATGAAACAAAGATACGATAGGGGTCCTTTGGTGATTTTGCTACCTCTGTCTCTATCTATTACACACAGTTGTCTGTGTGAACGGGTGGATGAATCCAGTATGAGATGATTAGAGGAAGCTCCATTCAGTCAGCCTGATTGACTTATGATTATGGAACTCCCTTCATCCTCCTACACAGACAGACAGACAGGCATACACATACACACACTCACACACACGTACAGACACTCACTTTCCCTTTTTGTCAAAATCACTGACTCATAAATTCCGCTTCGCTTGGCTTTTCTAGGCTTCAACCTTTACTTTGGGTGAAAAACTGAATCAAAGGGGGGATATCCATCCCCTTTCTAATTTCGAGCCTTTGCTTGTGATGCAGCTCACCTCTTTGTTTTTTAAATTACTCCGTTCAATTTGTGCATCAACTCTTAATTATCAAAGCATGTTCTCTTTGACCCCCTAGATGCATGGTAGGCAAATTGTTTTCCCCTTTTTTAATTACAAAAAAAACTAGGTTGAGATCCCTTTGATTCCTTACCTGATACAACTACTGAAATATCATGGGTCATGGCTCGTCTTTCCTCAAGCCCAACACGATTCTGGGCCACGCATCTATAGCTCCCAGCTTCCTGGTACAAAATTTTATCTAAAATCAGCTCCTGACCAGACCCGACGGTAGTTAGCGTTCCACCATATCCAATGCGGCTCCAACACTGTAGAACAATAAATATTTGAACAACTGGTTCATGACTATAGCCATATATTTCTGATATGAAGGAAAAAAACGACCAAATTACCATTGCAGGGGAAGGTAAACCATCCGCTAGGCATTTCAAATGTATTCTGTCCCCGAGACTTGCTTCTATTCGATTCGGAGGCTGATGAATAATTGTTGGCTCGTCTGTTCAACAAATGAGGAGAAATTAGAAAATTATACATCCATCATCATACCTTCACAGATTATCATTCAAGTTGGAGAGAAAGTTAAAGGAGAAAATTAGGACCATCAAATTTTTCTCTAATGAAGAAACTAGTCATTGCCGTTGGTTTAACTTTCCACTACTGTCTCTTATCTCGAATTTAGAATCTCGACCTTTCTCCCTCTATTTACTGCTTCCGTACTCGGTAGACTCTAGTATTGCTCTAACTATCTCCTTTTTGTATCTTAAGTACCCTTCTACTTTTTGTATATCGTTCGGGAGGGGATCTGGGAACATCTCTTATATCTCAAGACGTGTAAGTCGGTGTAAGTAAACTTATCTTCCTCCCCAACTTTCTCTCACAACTCCCTCATTATAACCCTGATAGTTGATAGTCCGACACATTTTGTTCTGCTCTGTAGGTCCTACAAGACCAGTCCTTTGGTACACAGTTACATAAGCTCCATTCTCTTCAAAGTCGTAAACTCGTAACTTTTTTCTCACGAGCCGTTACACCTCACATAACTAATAGGTAAGTAACAAAAAGTAGACCATCCCCCGTTCAAAGAACTACCTTCTCGTTCAAGCTCCATAGTTCCGAAGCTATCACTGATTACACACTGATACTCCTTTTCTCGTCATTCTATCTTTCTGGAGGAACAAGGTAGGTGAGTAAATGGTGTTGGAAAACACTTACATCGGACTGTAAGGTAGTAGCCAACAGAGGAAAATTTCCCCATTGGATGGTGGGAGATGCATTGGTACCATCCGGTGTTATTTCTATTCACTGTGGTGAAATTCAGATAACCGTCATCTGTCTGGGGCACTGGGGGCTCTCCTTTATCTGTAAAGAGAGAAATCCAACATATGAGAGGAGATCCATAGATGTGTAACAGTATTTATTGGCTTTTTTATCTTTATATATATATATATATATGTATTTATGTGTATCTATATACATATATACACAGACTGAAGCTCATAGAAGTATTCGTATCGCCACCAGTCCAATGGCATCATGTAACTAGTTCTTACTCTTACAGTTATAATCTAACACGCCGTCATGTGCCACCAGGCACCCCCTGGATGCTTCCATATTACATCTTGGATAGTGGATTGAACATAATATTTAGAATACTTCTAGACCTGCTTCTATATATTACGACAACTACTAAAGGCCCTTATGACCGCACTCATCGTTCCAGAGGAATGTAAAAATATGCTATGGATTTGAAATGTGTACAAGGGAGCATAAAGTGTCGGTTTTATAAGTTTTTTTCAGAGGACAAAAGACGCGACCAGAAATATTATTGCTTCACGCCTTTCCCCTTTTCTACGACTGAGGACAACATTTCGCCACATAATAATAAGATTCTTTTTTACGAAGGGACGTTGGCTTCCTTATGCTCATTCCCAACGACGTGGATGATGATGGATACCATTACTCAGAGGGTTTATTGGAGTTTTCATCTCATTTTTGGTATTTTGTTACACAGTGTGAAATCCGTACAAAGTCTGTCTCCTCGGATGTATTTATAACTTCACAAGTTCAAAGAGACCAATTCCGGCTGCTCACCCCTATTCAGCTTTTGTATTCTAGACTGGGAGAAGCCTTAAATAAAAAGTTTCATCTTTAAAAATAAAATAAATAAAGAACCAACAAACCACTCGAGGAACGGTACTCAAACTACTCATCGTTTTATATATTGCATGATTGTATTTAGTATACGTCCTGCCTAGTCTTCCCCCTTTTCCCTTCTCTCTTTCTCTTCAACTTCAAAGTTATTATCATTTATTTGCCTGAGCGAAATAAAAACAAATAAAAAGTAGCATTAATGCTAGATTGGAATATAAATAGGGTGGAAGAGAGACAGACCAGACCGCCTATGGATCTCGAGGCTGACAGACAAGAGGGGATTCTTATTTGACGAAGGCGAGTTATTTCTCTGGAAATTATTTTGTTTAGTTTAAGTTTTCCGTCCCCTTAACTTCTAGTCTTTCTCTGAGGAGCATCCAACAACTCAAAATCCCAGCATTAACATCACCACGCTCAAACAGACAAGTGAATTGAAACAACTTGAAAATTCTCCGCCTTTTGAGGAATTATTTCATTCGTCTGCTCACCCTGCCTGTCGACTTGTCTCCCTGAAATTGACTTTGATACACTCCCATGGATTTTAAGCATAATTCCACGAAACCTCTACCACCATTATCCCTTCAAAGACTGTTAACTTTAGACCCGAAACTAAATACTTTGGAATATTCCATGTATCTACCCTTCCAGTTCCAGAGAATTGGCTCTATGATTCTTCACTATATCCCATCTCTATTTCACCTTCATATATATATTTAAAACGAGAACATTAAGTGGTACGAGTAGAGTATACTTTAATGGGGATGAGAAATAGGATCCTATCTTCTCAATAAGGGTTTCTTTCCCCTAACCAACGTCTGAGCTTCTAGGCCAAGCCGTAATTATTAAATTACGGGAAAGACAATGAGAAGTTGGTGGATGCATACAAATGGCCTTTTTGTGCCGGAGAAAGTCATCCACTCATACAGCGTGACTACTACAAGTGAGTCCCTAGCTCTTTACTTGGAGAGTAATGGAGACTCTACACACACGAACTAAGCAAACTTTGTTAGTTTGATCTCATACAGTGCCACAGAGTTCGAGTGGATGTAAACTCATGCACGGTCACGGGTGTTATTACATCTCCTGGAACGAGAAACCAAGAGGCATTCTGTACCTTATGAATGAACTTGGAAGCTCTCTACAAGGGTTTTCACTTTTCTAGTTTTTCAAACTCTCATTTCCATAACTAGACATGAGTTAGAGATTAATTCAAATGCGTGAGGATTATTGCAACTGTTGGGCGTTTTTTAACGAGCTTTAGAGCTGCATGGTCAAATTCTCTAATTAGTTTGAAGAAAATGCGGTAACTTGTGAGAGTTACGATATCATAACATAAGGCAAATGTTACTCAGCCAACTTTTAAGCTAGCAAAACCCCATGCATTAAAACATCAACTTGTAATGAAATTCTCAATAAGCCCGTTTTGGAGATTAACAGCGTAAGCAAGGATGAATTTTCCCCTCAGCCATTTCTTTTGTTATTAAATCGAGTGCCAAGACTGAAAGAAACCGACAAGTACTCAAAACAAGGCCAGGACTACATATTACTTACAGGAGAGGAATCCCCATAAGAAATAGAGCCAAATAAGAGAGCATATTGTATTTCATAAAAAATAGCTTTACATAATGCACCACATCAACATCAGCAAAACTGGGAATAAAACTTGCAAAGTGAGCACCATTAGTGAAAGAGGGAAAGTTCCTCTTTAAAAAAATGCCATGGCGTGCAATGTCAGTCAGAACTCCCAAGAGTTTGGGTTTTCAAAGCCATAGCCAAACCGAGCCAGAATCCAGATCGTCCTCAACTCCTAAAAAAACCTCTTCAACCAATTTCTTCTGAGCCTTCCGACTCGGCCAAGCCTTCCCCACTTGGTGGAAGGAGGATGAAGATGATATCCCATTTCTAAAGAGGTATTTAGTTTATTTCACCATTACAAGAAATGATATCAGGAGGAAGAAAATTGTGTTGGGATCAAAAGGATCTATATACTTGCATTAGATTGTAGCTTCTAGCTCTCTGGCCTAGCCTGGAATTTGAAAGAAAGTAATAACACAGAGACAAATCAGAAGGAACACAAAGTAATGTATAGTTGCAATATAGTTAACTCCAACTTACAAATGTTTGTGGGATAAAATGTATAGAGAAAGGAGATTTCGTGCCCTGGCCTTTACCCCTGGATAGATAGATCCCCTAACTCACACCGAGTGTAACATGATGAGCCTATTTCTTTTTTCACAGAACATTTCAGAGGATAAAGAAAGTTAGGTGGGCTCATCCCTATACTAAACCGTGTGTTTATATAAACTTATTCGGGATTCCAGATCCAACCTATTCAACCCAGGGCATTGGAGATAAAGCCAAGTTTTTGGTATTGAAGCGGATTGAAGAGCCTATGGTATCATCTCCTCAGCACTTTAAACAATATTTTGGGATCTGGAGAGAGTGAGATGAGCCTTCTTGTTGAGCTTGAGACTTGTGGACTTGCTTTAGCCGGCTTGCCCTCTTGTGCCTTGCTTTCTTCTCAATTGCTGAGAGGCTACGCGAATGTGAGAGACCCACTTAGGTTTACTTACGTGGTCGTGGTTTCTTTTGGCTATTACAGGATTCTCTCATCTCATCCCTCCTGATATTATATTTTTACCTAGGTAGTCTAAGTGTAGAGGGTATTTTACACGATGGAACTATTCTGGATAATACAGGTTCATTTCTCGAAAAGAGAGGAAAAAGATTGGATGGGGAATCAATACTTTCCCATCCACCACACACTGTAGTGTTGTTGGAGAAGAAAAAGTGGTTAGAAGAGTTGTATAAGTGGTGGTGGGGGTTTTGGTGGCGTTGAAAAGAAAAATCCTTCTATTCACCACTGAACAGTTGAACATTTCATTTTTTTGTGTCTCTGCTTTCTCCCTATTTTCTAATAATCCTCCGTTACCTTCTTACAGAGAGAAAATAGAATTGACAATGTTGAATCCAGGCGTCTTTTAAGCCGAGGTAGACGTAGGAGTACAGTTCTACTGTCTCAGAATCCAACTCAATTCTCATTGTGACCTAACTTGATCTCCTTTCATACTTCCTGTGGAAATCCCCTATTATCATACTAAATCGTTTGGACAAGCCCTTACGACAAGTCTATCACCTCTAATCCATTGTTGATAAGGGCTTGTTACCTACCACTCTTTATAATAGAGCTCTGAATTCTTTTGCTCTCAGTATAAATACCTTCTTTGAGGTATTGAATATCTCTATGGAGGCGTCTAAGTATTCTTACCGCCTTCGTTACCGACGATGAGTGTCTTGTCTAGATTTTGAACCGTCTGTTACAATAAGTGGGTAGTAGTTGTAGTTTTGTTCGGCTACAGGTTTATAAAGCAAGACTGGTCTTGCTCGAGTCTATTTATATTGTATCATAATTTCATCATCATCGTTATTCTAGTAGCAAACAAAGTAGGTAATCAAAGTAAGAAACCCGAGGGAAAGTTTGATAAAAATAAGGAGCCGTTAAGGGAAGGAAGTCTTGAGCCTAAAACCACAGCTTAAACGGCCTCGTTATCCTAAATTGATTTGTCGAAACTATTCCCATGTATTTCAATTCAAATTATTTCTACTTTTTTCCTCGACACAACACTTCCTTTGAAGGAAGTGAGAACTTGAAGTCTATACTCTGTATCATTGTGTATAAAGAATCAAGTACATATAATGGAGGATACTTTTAGGATTTAGAAATGGAGTACCACTGGATCGAGGCCTTATCAGAAAGAAAGAGAGGGAATTCCACTCAAGCTTTCTTCACGATAGTCAATAGTACAGCTGAACCACTAACACCAAGGCACTAAATTAGATTTCTCAATGTTAGGAATGGAGCGTGGAAAGCCCAGCAGCTCAACTTAAGTTAGTTTTGTGAAGAGGAAGGAATTCATTCCAGAGCTGAACATAAACTTGGCTCGAGCGTTAGTAATCCTGGTTTATTTTCTCTTTGAGAGATGAATTGCGTAGACCAGGAACGAGACGAAGTCACTAGCTATCAGAGTCTATTCTGGGTGATTGATTAGCCATGTTTTCCCATTAAACTTGCGGAGAAATTTAATACAAAGTACAAACAGAAAGAAAGAAAATCCTGGGGACCAAATCAAAATCAATAGAAACTTGCCGAGTAAGCCACTGCTCCCTGCTATTATTCCAGGACACCAGTTAGTGGCAGTTAGTATTAATGTATTTTGAGGTTGGAGGTGATGTAAATACCTACAAGAATTCATCATAATACAGGAAACTCTTACCTTTCAACCACCGAGGACGGCTTAAAGGGTTTGCGTCGATTTCACACTTGAGTGCCATGGAGATCCCCTCCCGTATGGGGTATCCAAATCCAGGGATCCGACTGAGAACAAAGGATGGAGGATCTGTTAACAAAAGAAATAAACATCTTTATTACATTCAACCACTTCCTTCCATCAAAGTTACAAAGGAGGCTTGCGCATTAATAATTAAGCCAAAGCTCTAGCACACACCAACAGCTTATATTAAAAGTTTCGAAACAGATCAAA
This sequence comes from Agrenia bidenticulata, assembly GCA_034694785.1. Classification (NCBI taxonomy): domain Eukaryota; kingdom Metazoa; phylum Arthropoda; class Collembola; order Entomobryomorpha; family Isotomidae; genus Agrenia; species Agrenia bidenticulata. The sequence goes on from JAQFYM010000871.1 coordinate 20,302, forward strand.
GCTCTCCCTACCTTCTGTCTTACCTCCATGAACCAACACGATTCAAGATTAGAAATTAATTTTTCACATCGGATGGGTTCGTGGTAGTTCATAACCACAGCTACAAGTCTACACTGTGCACTAAACTTCCAACTAATACGAAACGTAGCAGTCCTGTCAGCATTTTCAAATAAATCTTTCATCTCCTAATCCCTTTGACATACTGTCAACTGAATATTGAGAATTGGGAATTTACCTCATATCCCATTGTCTTCTTAGTACCCCACGTTTCACCCAAACAGGGTTCAAAAGAGCAATGTGTTTTAGTGCTGGGGATCGAGACGAATTCACAATTCATGTAAAGACATGGCGGAGGAAGGGTTAAAGGAAGTTTTGTGCCGAGTGGATGGACTAGTGATCTTCCAGAACTAGTACGACACTTTTATGCACCCATGGATCATTGAACACACGTAGTGTAATATCCCCCCTCTCCTCTACAATATTCTACATACGCGTCTCAATTTCCTTATCCAAGTAGCAACGATTTTGAATCTTTGTAGGAATTTAAGCAAGTCTTTTTACCATTTGATCCCGTGTTATATAGAAAACTTGTAGTAGGTACTAGAATATACGACTCTAAGGTCGGTCTTTGGTTTCCTTGCCCAAAAGAAGGGCACTTTATCTTATGACCGAACTCTCTAGAGAAATATTGTTAGGATTTCGTACTACGCGTGTAATACTCGGCTACACGTTTTCATGCATATCTAAGGAAATCCCATGTGGGCCAATCTTACATCTTTCAGGTTTATATCCTGTCAAACTTTCAAAGTTCAATGTGTGCATGTATATATGGTTCACAACACGGTGTCTATCTCCGTCTTCCTTGGGAGATAGTTGTCTTCATTCGGTCAGAGACACTGTTGATGCCCTGTTTGATACAGGAAGATTTATTGCACACAGGGAATACGAATAGTAGGTTTGGTTTCCGAATTCAAATTGACACATTTAAATATATCAGTCACATCTTGGATCCGGAGGTATTTGTTGCCACATGGGAAAGCATCGTTACGTCCTGGTGTGAGCTTAATAAACATTGAGTCGGCTAAGATTTAGAGGAAACTGGGTCGGGTTTTACATTGGCCGATTTTTTTGGGGTTTTACTTTATCACAAATTGAACTGGGATCCAAAAATGTCGGAGAGGAAATGATAGAAAAGAAATTTCTCCTGTTAAATCTTTGGAGAGTATTATACTGAGATCTTTGTATGCAATATAGTAGTGGGCAAGGCTTGAATTCGAAAAAAAAAAATCGAATAAAATTTTCCCCAGTGCCTTTGCCTTCTTTCAGAGACTTTGTGGTGAAAGTCCTTGGCTATGCATTTTGTACAATAACGCAATTGTATATTTGTAAAGAAATGGGATCTTGATTGAAAGCTGAGAATGCGCGAATAGATTCAGAAAGCATTGTCTGAAGTGTGAAAGATTTTTTGTAAATGTATTCTGAATGAAGAGAACTGAGTATATTTCATATATTTATGGGTTCGAATAAGTATGAATCTCAAAATCTATATAACGCATTGAATTTTTCAGCATTACTTTTGAAATATATTTATAAAGGATGGCGCTAACTTAACCCTTTTATAGAAAGGATGTAATATCATGGCTTTCCTTATGATTAAGCTTTTATGGGAACGTCCCATTCATCCAACTCCATCGTCCTTCCGTGGATCAGTTGAGAGTCGATTTTGATTCATCCACCATACGAAACCAATCCATTTGGTACATTGGACGGAGCCGTAATTCGAAACTCATGCATATTTTACTAGGGATTTATTTCCCGATTTTTTATGAATTCTGAGTGACTGAATCGCTTCGCGGATTGATTTCCAAGTTGTGGATTGAGACTTGGGATTATTACCATTCCCAATCTTTGTCAGGGTTCATAGAGTTTAGATTTAATGTTTCCTTGGTGGGAGTAGGATTTTCTTCAGTTTCTTCCATCAAAAAGCACATGACGACATGATTAACATGAAAGAGTTGGAATTTTTGTACAGCAAATAGACGGATACTCAAATAAATTGGGTAGGAGCGCTGGACTGTCCCATTCCAAGCTTGAGATTTGGAGAACCCTACTAAAAAGGAGATCAGTATGAAATCCGTAGAATTCCGATGAGGCATTGAAAGAAATGCTGGACTCCATTGCAAGGTTCTAGACAGCCTTTCATCATTGGAGATAGAAGACGTTGTTCAAATCAAATAGTTAGTGGCTTCATGAAAGGGAATGACTGAAACAACCTTCGATTGCTTCGAGCACATATCTTCTATACCTTTGTACGAAATCTTTTCTGTAACCCACCTAAATCTTTTATACACGATCAGCCCTATTGGATATGGACGGATGGACCTCAGTTGGAAAGATAAGAGTGGATGTGTTAGCCATTTCAAAAGACTCGAGGATTTTGCAATGTTGTGGAGAAAGTAGAACTTGATCGGAGTTCCTATACACGTAATGTAGAGTGAACGACGTCCAACATCCAAAATTCAACAACCAAACCAAGGCCATATGCATTTACTAAAAGTATCCTTAACAAAAACAGGTCTTTTATAGACAGATCCATCCGAATTGGAAATTCTAGATGCTCTGTCCGTCCATCTATGTCAGTCTGCAGTACATGGCAATGTTATGTATGTGACTGCTCTTTCACCGAGGTTTCACCTCAACCCGTTCGCCTAGCTTTAGCCTCCAAGGCTTTTACACGAGTGGAGGCTCACCACCATGAATTATGCATGACACGTCTCTCTGTTCATCGGAACAGCCCTCAAACAAGGCAGTCAGTTTTGCCAAATCAAGATGAATATTTCCTTACGTTTCTTCCTTCTCTAAATGCGTCGGTATTAAATGTGACATTTTTCTTATTCAGATTCGATGAATATTGTCTATGACAAACAAGTCTCAGATCCAGAGATGTAAAACACTAGACTCGAGACTTCTATAGGCTCAATGGGTTTACAACTTCTACTTCAAGTGTATAGTACCTACTATCACAAAACATCCAAGGTGTGACATGAGCTGTTACTTCCAGAATACCTAATGGATCTGGAAAGGTCTTACTGTCGAGGAAGATTGAGCTGCAGTGGATGTGGATGGTAATGCAGATTTCTCCAGAGTCCAGAACTTAGTCACTAAAAGATATTCCGCTTCAGGAGACCGTTCTAGGCTGAGAAAGGATGTTATGGGGGGCCTAAATCGAAACGTAGGCAAAAAATTTATACGCCTTTGCTTTACACATCCTTCCGGTTCATCTAGTATTCATGATTTGGCCATTTTTCTCAATTGTGCTATGCAAATCTGTAAGTATGAGGCATCTGTAGACTGATTTGGACCTATTTTTTCTTACCCTACATCACCACCACCGTTTTCATAATACATTTGCTTTTTATTGCGTTTGGAGTGTGAGTAAACACCCTATGACGCTGATGATTCATAATTCATTCTGTACACAACATTTCTCTGACAGGCGGAGGAGGATGAGCCCAGAAGAGAGGCAGAGGCTAATTGTGTCATGATTGCTCATGTGATTTAGTATGATTTACTACCCTCTTGGATAAAAGTACCAGTTTGTGCGAAACTACACTTAATTATTTTTGACAGGAGAAGAAGCCTGTGCATGAGCAGTTTTTCTCCCCGAGATATAAAACTTTCTCCTGTGGAGTTGGCCATAAATAACATCTTAGCAGAAATGTGCCAAAAGATCAATTTAACGATTCATTACTTACTGCCCTAAATTATTACGTGCAAGTCCGACAACTCAGGTTTGGATATGAAACAATCTACTAGAGCTTATAAGCGTTGTATGAACTCTTTGTAAATATTTCCCTTGTGAAATTTCACTATTTTTGTACGGTAAGACAAATGTGTCTGCTCTCGCCACCGGTACTATCAATCATTAAAAATTCGCAAAAGCGCAAGCTACGTTTGCCATAAAGCATCAATAAATAGTAAATCCTCCAAACAAAGTTCATCTCTCAACTTACATTCGATGTTGAACTGCGCCATAGTTCTGAGATAGGAGGGTTCATCACTTGAAGTAATTAATAGTTCATGATCAACCACACATAAAACACTTTTGTTATGTTCACTCCTCGACACGTTTTCGATTCGAAGAGTGCTTCTAGTAATATAAATTTTATCATCGTCCAAAAAGTCTGACAAAACTTGACTACTGTTGGTCAGGTTTCTCGAGTTCAAAAACCAATAAACACGAGGGGGAGGGTTCCCCCCTTCAACTACACACTGTATACTCACATTGTCTTTTTCCCTATAAGTCACCCTCGTGGAAGGGGAAGACGCGGACGAGGACGGTGAGATTCTTCGGCCATCGAATTCCAAATGGACTGCTCGAGGTGCCGCTGTAAGACACAAAAGAATACATAACTATTCCTCTCTGGAAACATTCAACATTCAACATCACAAACTCGCCCTTCTAGAAAAACATCCAACACGGTCCTAACTCCAAAATCCTTCCCGTCGGAACTTGTAAAACAGAGAAAATCCTCAACCTGAACGGGGAATTCTAAACATCAAACAAATCCTAATCGTTTGGACGCTTGGAATGAAAATGCAAATAAAATTTCCCCGGCTGAACTTTATTCACTTGCAACGCCTTTGAAATCCCTCAGAGTCGGTAAATAGAAGCCGGCCTTGTAGACGTTTACAATCTACCATCTACACTATCAACGATAACCTCCCCCCGTGGTATAGTGCCTTGTTGCAAAGACACCAGATTCATAATAATGCGACTAAAGACTATTTTCACTACTATGGAAATTCTCAATTCCAAATTCCATTCCACTGCTTTCGTTTATTCCATCAGGAAGTCTATCCATCTCATCTTCTTATCTGATCCTGAGAAACGACAACTGCCTTCAAATCAAGTTTACTTCAGCTGCTATCATTCTTGTTAAGGTTTAACTCACGGGGAAAATTTACTCCCTCTCGTCTACAAGTCAGGAAGACTTTCTCCCTGTCAGAAACGGTTCCCCTCTGGTCTTGTGTAGATTTGTATTTTGTACACATTATGCAGTTCTTTATACAAGGAAAACAAGATTGCATAAACTACTCTATATGAGCCTATCTTAATCTTGAGACAGAATGCCTAGCAAGTATGACCTGAGAGCTTGGCAGGATAAGGAAAGCAATCTTATTTTATATTTTTTCTTTGTTGACTTTCCCTCTCTTGGAGAGCCTCTGGAGGAAGGAGCTGGGTGGTTTGGATTCAATAGCTAGGCTACCTAAGATGAGGGAAATACTCAGTTTCCGTCCTCAACAGCATTTCATTCTCTTTACTGTCTAAGCAATTTAGTGAACGACGGGAGCTGGAAAATGTTTTTGGAAACTTTGAAAATATTTAAAAAATAACATTCAAATAACCACATCAGCTTTAAAAATAATTTTGGAAACTTCAAAAATAATGTTTTAATAATTTTGAAAACTTTAAAAACAAAAGTTGAGATTTAGGATTTTTTTTAAACTTTTGAAAATTTGGAAATCTATTTTTCATGATCTACAACCCATGATCGAAGAAGATCTGAAAAAAATGTCGGTCATTACCCAGAACAATGACACGAATGGGTTTGGAGACGTATTCTTTGTTATCAAACTTTGTTTCATGGCATTGCCAAATCCCGCTATCTTCCGGCAACACATTATTGATAGTCAGACGTCCTTCAATGGCACGGTTTTTATTTGGACCTTGAATGGAATACCGTCCGTTATCAGTTCGGATTGAGTTCCCATTCAATAACCACATTATTCTTCCGTACGTATTATTCAGATCACACTTCAGCTTTAGTTCATGTCCAGGCTTTATTTTCACTTGGGTGTACGGAATCACTGGAGGTGATTTCGGAGAGTCGGCCATTAAGAGACTGCTAGTGTCACTGTTCTCCTCATCACCATTACGTAAAGATGACAGCGGGGAATCCATTAGCATTGATGATGATCCCGAGTCCAAATCATCTTTCAGTGTCTGTCCCGCTTGTTCGTCTTGAGAGTTCGCATTACCACCATTAGTGTTAATGTTAGAGTTGGCGTTGGCAGTCGGTAGGGATGCAGATGAAAGGGACGAGGATGAAGAAGGCCCTCCCATTGATACTGCCGCAGCTGCTGACAACACTGGAGATGACGAGTGACCTCGATGATGGCGAAGCGAATGGGAGCAGAGCACGATGTGACCTGGCAAAAACAAAAGGATACAATTCAAAACCTCATCCAATGTTTATAAAAATACATGAAGATATACTACAATCGTATAAATGTATAGGACGCGTGACCAATGCATACTTTAACACATTTATGGGACTGAAGTGAAATCCCATTATTCGGGAAGTCACTATGAATCACTATTAAATCTTTAGTAGGGTGGGAGACACTAGAAATAATCTGATGTGACTCGTGGTGGCAAAGTAAACAGGTTCAAGTGGAAAAAATACAAGAAATGTAAGAATCCCTTTCTCCAATGCTGGAGTGGTGTTGGTGTGGGTTTCATACCCTGTGTAGCTAAGTAGATAGAAAATTCTCGAGTTCTTCAGAATTCGAATCACATTCATTTCATAAGCCTTATTCGCCCCGACTACCAAGTAGCTAGTTTACGGGTTTACTACTGCTAGGAGACAAAAGTGAAACTATTAAGCTTATTATATCACAAGTGCATCTCAATGCTCGTAATTCTCTCCCTCTGCGTGGTTTCGCTCCACTGGGGTGAAATTCTATCCTTGCCCTTTTCAGTCTTATTAACTTGAGTCTTGTTGGCTGCTGTGGTCTCTAACAGTTGGAAATTCCATATACATATTTCCAGTCAGATCTTAGTACATGTTATAAGTACATATTAAAGTTTAGGATCTATGCACGGACTACTTGCCAAGAATTCAGAAACGGGAAGGGACAAGGAAGTCAGATAGTGATAATCATTCTGATGAAAATCCTCATAGAAGAATCTGACTGAAGGATTCATCCAGTCTCCCTCCATCGTATGCAAATCCTCACACTAATACATACTTGCCATTCCCAAAAGACTCATTTATAATTTCACTCGTTCTTCCCAATCACAAAGAGGTCGGAGTCCTTTCAACTTTTGATTCTACGGATGCACGTAGCAAGTTTGGAAGTTACCAAGCTATGCATGTTTAGTCAACTTTAGTCCTTCAGTTGCCCACATCTTGACAAGGAATCTAGAGTCTTCTCAACCCATGCTTGAAATGATGATGAAGGGCAACTCTGCATATGAAACACGATTCAGTCCAGTGTCATCAGCTAAATTTTCTCTTTGGCAATGACAATGAAAATCTACATAGTATTACAATGCTGCAATACTATGGGTTCCCTTCTTTTGAATCTACTACTTTCTTTAACTATGAACAATTTTCTTTGAACAACTAATCTCTTGATTCGGAATTTTTTTGAAATCTCACCATAAACATGAACATGAGCATTTACTCGTGGCTCTTAAAGATTTTAAGGAAAGGGAACCTGTCACATAGAATAGAATTGAGTTGACTCAAAAATTTCATAGTCCATTAAGAGTAACATAATGCAGGATGGAGCGAGTCAACCGCGCACTCTGACACTAATTTGGAAACGTCTTTTCTCATTTCTGTTCTTCCGCTGTCCTCCGTCTCAGCTTATTTCATTTCCACCACTTTCTATCCCTCCCTATTCTAGTCCTCCTGGCTGAATGCCTCATCCTCGGATTCTTTCTGAATCCCATTTACTTATTAGGCCTGTCTCCTGCAACCTCCTCTAGCTGCTGAGTAAAAGTAATAAAAATAATGTATCCTCAATCCATAGAGGATAATAACCAGAGGGAAAAGTGCTTTCTCTAATTCTACAAGAAAGAGACTCGTGCTTTAAGACAAACTTACTATCTGCACTCTCCTTTAATTCCCGTATTATTTTTGGTAAGGCTACGGCTAAGGCTAGGAGGAATAAACGCCTTTGACTGAGCTTATGTAAGACACTCTCATGAGAGGAGCAATAATAGCTGTAGTGTAAAATATTACAAGGGAGGTAAATTATAAGTAAATGACATTACAAGTGAAAGTTTTTCTCATTTCATTAACTCCCTCCTCCTGATTTTGACTCAGGAGCTTAGAAAGGCATTATATTTTTGGCAATGATGTTGACGATGATGATTACAGAAAAAGACTCATTGTGCATCCTTCTCTACCAGCTCCACCAGTCCTGCCTTGGAACTAGTGTCTGGGTATACAGTGTAAGTCTTGTGGGAAAAAGGTTCTTAAGAACAATAAGAGAGGAAACTATCATTGATTTAATTAAATTGTAAGAGAAAGTGAAAATAGTAGAGGAAAGAAAGCTCTTTCAGATAAAAGGGATTCATTCTCGTACCTAAGGGCTTACTCAGATATTCTACATGTACATAGTGAAGATTCTACTCGGCATTGGCACAGAGTAGCCATCCCAGAAAAAGCAAACGGGGCTACCTTTTAAGTACAAGGATGGGAAAGGAGAAAATAGAAAGAGATGTTGAGAGAATTTTTAGGTGACGATAAGTAAAAGGAGCAGTCTCTCATGAATCTTTTTCTAAGCCTATTGAAATCTCTATAGACTTTCTGTAGGTAATATAGTCAGTGTGTACCATACACTTGTACCTGGGTGAAGATCGAAAGCAGTTTAATAAAATACATAGGGAGTATCGGTGTCTTCCCAAGGAATGCGAGTGCAGAGAGGATTGGTTCATGTAGATATATTCTATGTAAGCATTTCATGTTTGAAAAAAGAATTGCAGATAGAACCAAGATTCACATAGGGCTTGGAAAGTTAGTACAAGGCTGTGTGTATGTAATGCTATAGATTATAACAGAGTGAAAGGGTGAATACGAGGAGGCATGTCGTTTTTCACAATAAAATATGGTATGGCCAGAGTTTCAGGAACAGTTTACAGTTCATACATTATATCACACATGCAGATAGCTCTGTTCTCTACTAGACCAAAGTTGGAAGAAATATAAGTTAGGAAGGAGACTTGACTTTGGTTTCGTGAGGGTCATGTTCTCATGTTGCGAAAGTAAATAGCCTCTAGAGCGCCCTATATATCTTGTAATATTTTACTAGATAGGAGAAATATAAAGGAGACGGGGCTTTACAATACAATAGTTCTAGCTTAAGTCACAGCTACTTTATATCTTCTAGAAAATCCTTTGGCTGATCATGTCTGCACATAGGAAAGGTCGTCCAGTTCCAATCTTCCAATCCAGTTCGGACTAAAACTTTCCAGAGTTCTAGGCCCCCTATTCCTTGCACCATTGAAATCTTAACGTCCACGGGTTTGGTTTCCAAAGGACTAGGAATATGTAATAGGAACAAGATACTCGATACAGTCGTATATAGCTGTTTGCATTCATAGGAGGTAGTAGCACACCATTGTACATCGCATCTCTATATATTTCCGAGGAAAGTAATCGAGGAAGTTGGGCAGTATGGGTTTGGAGAGTGTAGAAACTCTCTGTCGGCGTTCCATCCTGCCTTGCCTGTATGAGTCCGCCTTCAAACCTAGTGTCTCGAATCTCCAAAGATCCAAGTCTCAATGTGTAAAAGTATTCCTTGTCAAACTTCAGTATCTTTATTCTTAAAGTAGGATGTTATTCGAAATGATGCAATAGATAGCTCAAAGCTCTAACGAAGATCGAGATTAAAACGGAAGCTCTTTTGTAGACCTAAGCCAGAGACCAGAGATGTAATAAGAAATGTAACAGATGACGGTCCAGCATTTTTTTCCTAAGTTCCACCACAGTCTACAAGTTCATAGCTTTTGATACAATGATCTACTCTTGAGAAAGTGAAAGCTGTTCACCGCTGTTCCCAGTTTCTCGTTAACGAAATTCTCTACTTTTGTAAGACATTGCTTTGGGGGGACGAAGCTTTGGTATTATTATAATGAACTTAGAATCGAGGCTTTATACTAAAAAAAATAAATGAACTAACGGAGATAACCATGCGTGATGCTTTGGGCCTGTATGTGTATGTTAGGCCATCCTGTTCCTATTACGCACAATTTAATGCTTCAGATGGTAGGGAAGTGCTTGTATTTGTATTATTTAGTAAAGAAATCACGACCGGACTTCCTTGGAAAAGTTATTTAAACTCAAAGTCCTTAACCCTCCTTCCCGTTACTTCCTTCATGGGATAGAAGATAAACCAGGAGACACGTGAAAGTAAACTTAAACCCCTAGACTGACTGATCTTATTTATTGACGCTATTTTTGTCCCAAGAGAAGGTAAAACGGTTCAAAAAGCTTGTGCATGTATTTTTTACTCGTGCAAGGGGAATTTATTTACAGAAAGTGCATGGAGGGATTCGAGGAAATTAAAACCCTGAGTGAAATAGTGGCAAGCCAGGGTGACATATCCCACCCGTTTAGAGCCACGTGAATCGTGAGTAAAATGGGGCGGAATGTCCATGTACATATATATCCATGAAACCTTGTAGGCCTTGCAACTGTTATCACCGATGTCGTGTTCCATTTCAATTTGGACTGAGAGCTATCACTGAAATAAATATTGCACGTAAGTTGGAAGGGAGTGATTACATTTTACAACTTCAACTCTAACCATTTCCTTGTTGACAATCCTATACATATCAGGCAGAGAGGGATGTGTTCCAATGTATTCCAATCTAGAGGGGGGCAAGGAGTCTTCCTTCCTTAAAAATAAAGTTTCGCTCTGGATTTTTTGGGGAAAGAATTTCACGGAGCTAAAGATTGAAATTTGACAATGCAAGTACCCATCGGATTTTATGAGCCTAGTAGTCGTCAAGATTCCAGAGATACAGGAAGAAAGTTTCGCAAGAAGGGCATGCTGGTGTTGTGAAATCTATGTCCATGTGTGTCTAGGGGTATCTTATCCATATCTGGACATTCGATCAGTTAGTCTTGTTACAGAATCAGTGTTTGTAATAGGCCAATAGACGGAATTCTTTTCCTATTGTTAGCATTAAGTATCCCTTATACTTATTCCCAATCTCAAGAAACTCTCATCAAATCCAAAACCTACTATGCCTATGTTATATATAGAGGTGGTTTAGTAATGCTCTTATATGAAAGCGAAAAAATCCCCTTTGGTCCCTTCAGTCTCTCTGGGCTCCAATTTATATTGCATTCCATTTCCAGATTCCGATTCTTCAATCTACTGCTCCAGTTTCCTATATTTCTGATCTGAATGTGCAGAAACTCACCCAATCTGGCAAGAAAAGAAGGCCAGTACAGTTCTTATTCTTGGGATAACTGTCTGGGAAGTGATTATAAGTGAAATGTCCAAGACACACATTCCCTCTCTCCTCATAAACTCCAAGGCCTTTTACATCTGCTCCAAACTCCATTCTTGAGAAACTATCACAATTTAACTTTATATAATCTTCTAATAAGACCGATTTTACAAGAAAAACTTGGAAAGAATGAAGAGAGAGTAAGTTCTTCTAGCGTCGATCGAATTCTTACTAAATTGGCCTGATTATCCAATCCATATAGCCCCTCTGCTTATGAGGGCTACAACCACTAGGCTTGTTCTATCAGCTCTATGGGATATGGTTTATACTTTCTACTTTCCAGGATTTTCCCCCGGTGCCTGGATTCCTGAAAAAGCATGCATTTTTCAAGACTTGAATCTGTTAAACACGTAAGTGAGAAGAGAATCACCCTTTTGCATGCAGGTAATTAGTGTTAGGGAAGGAACCAGGTTGATCACGAGGAAAGAAAACCTTATAACAGACTGAAGCTGAAAGGGTTACTCAGGTACATAATGCTAAGAAGTCAATTTCCTTATGTCACTACGTGAGATACATGGAAAGACTGGAAGTTTTCTGTAATAGAAAGTCCAGAGCTTAGGTAACGAAATTCCAAAGAGTTGGAGAAGTTATGAATTTAATTGGTTCAGTCTGACAAGAGAAGTAGAGTCGAGAGAAAGTGGCCGAGGAAGAAATATTTGACAAGAATTGAGATAGGAAGGTGAAGTCCATCTAATAAACTACAGTAGTAAGTGCTGCGTCGTTCATTTAGCATTTGGCTTGGTGTGGTGTGGTCATCGAGCTGATTGAGTGTGCCATCACAAAGTGCAAAACAGTCATTGGCTTGGATGACAGCTCACACGCAACACTTTTCAAAGAGAGCCATAATTCACCTTAGAAATTTTACTCAAGTGCTCTGCCACTCAACTAAATGTGCTTGGCTAACTACAGCCAAAAGCCTCAATTTCGTTCACGGAGTTCCACTCATACGAATGCTCGACTTGAATAGTTTTTCCTGAAAGTAAAAGCGTTTACAAGAGTAATAGGGTGGAAAATTGTTATTTTGGCATAGTGAGTATCTATATAAATCCCTAATTCATCGGCTTGCTTCTATGTTTGATGGAGTCAAAGAATTAATAGTAAAGCATGAAGTAACTATTGGCAGTAAAGACTTGTCTGGATTCTAATGATAGGTTCCGTGGTGAGGTTTCTAGGGCTGAAAAAAATAAGTAATCGTATTTACAAATAGAAATGGGGGACGGGAAAACCTTCTTCCGGTGACAAGGGAAATCGGATCAAAGAAGCTGAGGTCGATTAAATGAAAAATGGGCTTAATTACTCTTGGACTTGTGGGAGAATTTTTCAATGACATCTCAAATCTGATTACAAGTCGACTGTTAGTGACAGCTGATTGTGCACCAGATTACGTGATTCATTTCATGAACTCCGGCTTTTAATTTAATAGTCTCGCTCTAGGCCATTCAAAATCTTTCCTATTTTTGTATGTATGCTAAGCTTTTGTAGCCCGGTTGAATTCTGAATTATGTAGGACGAGCTAAGTCCAGAGTTCTGAGCATTTTAGTTTTTCACCATGTATGAATAAGGGAAAATTAACCCTTTCCTCCCTTTGAAAAACTCAGCAAAAAAGTCGCTCTCTAAATCTCTATCCATGTGCCATGAATTCCCAATGCGCCTTGTTAGCCAACTTTCCGGCTTAGAAGGCACAAAGCAGACAGTCGTCCTCGTAACCAGAGCGGATCATCGTTTCGTAGCTTTTTGTTCATGATAAACCAATGTGTATATAGATACACCATGAGCAAGATGCAATTTTACCATTTTCGAAAGGCAAAATATATGCCCACACTGGATTTAAGGGGAGACAGCTGTCCCTTTTCTATACTCGGGATGATGACATATGAGTCGGGATGATGAATTTCTGTTTTCTAGCTGACCTTATTCTATTTAACCATGTACACATATACTTCCTCTCGTCTTATCCGGTATCCGGGAATGGTGACGAATCCATTTCTATTTATGAAAATATGAACTGCACTGTAACTAAATTTCATATATTCCGGATGAATTTCATACAATATTCCTTTTCCCTTGATACATGTTTCTAAACAGAGATGGTAATTCCACCCATCACACCGGAATCGTTGTTCAGCCAATGCCCTGTCACCCGTTCAACGTATCAAGGTAATATCTGATGATTAGATCTCAATCTACAACTTCCTCCCGAACGAAGTCTCAGTATGTTTTGTAGCTGCATATTGTACAATCGGTGGGATTCACCATTCACGGGGATTATAAATGCTTGGGTGAATGACTATGATGATTTTGATGATGATATCAAATGATATGACGACCACGGTTGAATGGGTGAGTGAATGAAGAAGTGGTATTCGTTTTTGAATTTGATTTAAAATTATATTCCTTTACTTCATTCAAGCTCAAATTCAAATGCAATGGCTCACTCTCAAATCCCCTTCTTCATGGTGTAATATGCACGCATAAATATGAGTTTACGAGGATGCTATACAAGTTTATACTTCACATACAAAACTAATGGGAGTTGAGGACCCTCAATCAGCTTTACATGAATTACGGAATGAAGCTTTTTGGATAGATATGGGCATATATGGACCTGGCATAAGCACATGGTGCACTGTAAATTTATAAACATAAACCTCCAACAGGGTCCAAAATCTACCTACGTTCAACTAAGGAGATTGAGAACCCGGCGTGGCAATAAGCAAAGGGGTCTCGTAGTCATCATCTCCATACAATAGAATGGTGATCAACTGAATACTAAATAAATTGGATATGAATAGCTTGTCCGTGGCAAGTCCACAGGGTCTCTTACATCTGCATATTATGGGAGTTGTCCTATTGATGTTGTTTCAGTTTTCACGTATTTGTGTGTGGATAGAGGATCATTGCGTTGTTGGTGGTGGTAGTGGAAATGTTTGTGTGTGTCTGTGTGTTTGCATTCAAATATTTCAAATTGAGTCTCAGCCCTCTAATTTAAACCGGATAAAAGCCCTTTCCTCATCCCCGAGCGGAATTTATCCAACTTTTGTTCAATTCAATTGCACAACACACACTCGACCCTTCAACTTCCCCACAATATTTATGCAGTGATGAGAAGTAGGAGGCTTTTAAAATGAAGTACCTGTCCAGACCTACAGATTGTAATGTATTACTTAAGGAAGATAGTCATTAAATTGAAGTATTTGAAGGTGGCTGTGGCTAGATGTCTGGTCTTTTCCAGCGCCGATTCACATTACAAAGCTTTCTTTACTTTCCTGATCCTGATGGAACTTTTTATCATCTCCCCCACGCCACCAAATGATAATCATATGTCAGTATAGCGTATGCCATATAATATTACGAGGGTGTAAGTTCAATTTATCCCAAATAGGTTATACGATCTCGCGGCTTATTTGTAGAGTGACTTGCTGATTTAAAAATGTAAATTCAAAAACCCATCAAAATTCAAAACCAACGTCAAAACTTACTAGTGCAAATAGTACCCCACCACAGAACCACCCTAGATGCACGATCATGACATCTTCTATCAAAAGTGGGGGTGGGTGTACCAACGATTTTACTGATGGTTTAACGGAAATGAGACATACTAAAGAGTCCGAATATAAATTGGGCTATATGGTCGGATGAGGGCGAGTGGAGTCATATCCAAATCATATCAGGCCTCTTCAATTCCCAAAGCGCTTATTGTCAGTTCGGTTTCGGGGAATAAAATCCAGTTTGTTCAAATAGGCATGACATGAATATGGAACCCTAAGGAGTCAGGAGAGTGGGAATTGCATTGCATATGGCTTCCACAACACAGATATAAGATTTCAGCTCATTTCACCCAATAAATGAATTTTCTGAGTCCATTAGCCCATTACAATGCAAGAAATATTTACATATACACCCAACTCTCCCTAGCTCAAAAAAACCTCCCAGAGCCTTTTATTCCCTTAACTCGAACCGTTTGCTCCTCTCAATTTGTAAGGGCCCCTCTTTTCGAGCCAATGAGTTCTGGTTATTTGTCAATATGACATCCCTAGATTTCAAGTTCATTCCAAGTCATTTCTTTCCATCAAGGCGGACGAGGACTACAATTGTTTGAGAGAATAATGGACCCAGACACGGTTGGGTTTGGATGGATGGTGGGTGCGGTGTCAACCGTTATAAATCAGGGTGTAATATATACTCAGTTAGTTTGGTAACGAAAAGTCAGATGCAGATGGAATCTTATATTCAGCTTCTAGCTGGGTGTGAGAATTCTAGCTTGATGACTTAGGCGACAAAGGAAGGAAGTAGATTAAGATTGATCTCTGCGATCAGACAAGACTCATTTCACACTCAACAACATGCATCAACTGCAAAGCACAATGAACTTGGAAATAAAACAGAGCCTTTCATTAGCTTCTCCGTACCATATATCCCATCTGCCATGTGCCCACCTATAATACATACAACTGAAGCAATCCAGAATCAAAAGCTCTATAAGCTGATGAGATCTAGATTCAGGATCTAATTCTCAAAGGTTTAGCTTCAACAAAAGTCCCTCATGGAGATTCATTCTCTCTGGTTCTGTTTGAGCCCTTATAATATGATGCAGCATGAAGAAACAATACTATTAATATGTTCTACTATCATACCCATATATATGGATAAATAATCTTCCATGAACTGCACAGGGGAGGGGATATTCACAATTCAAACTCACATGTTAGTTGTTCCTTGTCTCTCTATCTTGTTGAAGTAGAGGAGCAGACTTTTCAGAGAGAATAGAATGTGATCCACATCAGCCAGCGTTGAGCATTATTATTATTATTGCATAAAGCGGAATTTATACACTCTGAGTCTGCAGAGTCTGTTCCACAATACCCAAGTAGATCCAAGAAGACAGTAGAATTAAGCTAAGTTCAACAGCGGTTTCGAAGTACTTGAGTTCTGTACACACTGTAGTAGTAGTAGTTTGTGTGTGTACCATTGCCTAATGATGAGGGGGACTACTGTGTGAGGGTTCATATAGAATTTATGACTTTGGAGCTAGTGATAATGTATTTGAAACGGGTTCCCAATTCCCACTTTCCCTGCTTCTATTGTCTGTATAATTTCTCTCTTAATAATAATAAATACAAATCCTATAATAGAGACGAACATAAAGAGATATCAAGTATGAGCCGCTTTATGGCCCGAAAACTTATTCTCCGATTTGAAGGTCATTCATGCGGATCGCTATGTGAATTCGTTTCGGTGTGGTTTCATTTCGGCTTCAGGACTGTGAGAAGGTGTCGAGTTACTGAAATTATAGTCCTGGGATACCCAAACAAATGGGTAGGCCCTTAAGTACGGATTTGCTTAGGAACAAATGATAGGAGTAGTTGTAACGTTCGGTTGCTGTTACGTGATGAAATAGTGTTAGTGTTACGTGATGAAATAGTGAATAGATTTGATTTTAAACCCCTTAGACCTTATTTTATTCCCTCTCTATATGGCTATAAAGTTTTTAATTTGCTGATTAGTTTAGAAATCTGCGCGAAATTTTGCAGTGACAAGAATGAAAGTTGATATCCATAAATTAGTAAGCAAAATTGGATTATCGAGTCTGATGGTTAATTAAACAGAAATTTTGAATTTCTAACCACCGTATATGAATCAAGATTGAGTTATTTATGCGGCTGAGGCCATGTACTGTTGAAGTTGAGTTGATTCGTTACTTACAGTGTTGAGAAGCCCATTTATTGTCCGCAGAATTTAAATATGATTCGACTAAAAGTCTCTACGATGATCTCTCTGGATTCTGTGTGAACCACACAAGTGTAAATCCTAGAGGGTTGCTGCAAACAATGAAGTTGCTCAGCCAGACACTATTGGTACTATTACTATTGTCTTTTGTAGGAAACAAGGCTAAAGACATTTGTAATTAGTGTGATTGAAATTCTCTGAAAGCTTTCTCTAATTAATTTCAATTAAAGTGACAGGTATCGAGATAATTAGTGTTATTTTTAATTCATTTACAAAGTAGAAAACCAGCCTTGTGCCTCCAGGTTTTCCGTTAGTTTAGAAGTGTTCGCAGAAATAAATTCTCCAATGGTATCATACTCATTACTTTTTAAGTCTCTGAAGTATACAAAAACAAAAGCATAAGTTCATAAGATATTAGGTCTTTCCAAAAACCTGGAGAGAGTTAGTTTGTAATCCTTTGGAAGTTTTATTGAAACTCAGAAGAAAAACTTCCACGAAAACTTGTTTCTCAAGATGTGGTAAAACAATCAAGGATAGAGTAATTTGAAACCGGGTTCTCAGTAGCATTTGCATATACTTGTTTTGCTGAAAATTTATATAATTTGTGGAACATCTTGAGTTTGAAATTTTTGAACAACAAAAAAGCAATTTATACCAAACCAGCCAACCAGCAAAATACTAGAAAGTATTTGAAATCAAAGATAAAAACATCTTTGGAATCCCAAAAACAAAACGCTTCAATAATTTGGGAACCCAAGAAGTTGGCCACTACTTCACATATAATTAAAAGTTAAGATTCCTTTTACGTCTCTCTTTTTAACTGTAATCATGAGGGCAAAGTTTACGAAAAAACAAGAAAATATACGATATTTTAGTAGGTAAAATAAATAAACTTCTCTTCCCGTATTTTACTTGTGTCTGACATTTGCAATTGAATTTATTCCATCAAAACTTCTTTGCAATATTTAGTACAATATTTTGTAGACACCTTTGCCGTAATTGGTTGCTTACCGTTGGCTAATGCAAAGGAACAACAGGATATCACACAAAACTTTTAAACTGTAACAAACAATGTGTTTTACTTCAATTCATTTGCAGATATTTTTCTCGACGAATAAATCCAATCAAAACTTGTTACCTCCTTGACCTCATTTTAAACGTGTTAAACAAATACAATTAAACTAAAAACAAAGATACAATTCGTCTACGACTAAAAAACGCTAGAGAGAACTATCGTTTAAGTTATCCACAAGCTTTTTACATCTCAAAAATCTCTTACTAACACATCAACTGAATTGAAATTGCAAATCAAAACTGGTTGCAAGTGAAATCGAATAATACCTACCTATCTACATCCCTTTCTTACAATTCTCAGAACTAATAAGAGATTTGAAGTGCTTTCTCCAAGAACTATCTACTTAAGTTATCTCCAGAGGGTGGACAATACAATACAAGTCCCTGAAGATTACCTATGTCCAGATTTGAAGTGGCAGTGGGGAGAGGTTCGATGGACAAGTTTACTTCTTACGTGCACGCCTCTAAAGCTCACTATTACATAGATATATAATCTATATAAATTATAAAGACATCGGAGGGAATGAAAAGGAACCATCTCATGACACGACTTCATCCCAAATCCAATCCTCCTCTACACAAAAGTAAGCCTAAGCCGACATATATCAAGAAAGGATGTTCTATGTCTATTAGCTTTACTATTTGTACACACGATGACCTCTCCCACCCTCCAATGCCTCTCTTGCTTAATAATGTTGAATCGGAGACGAAATGGACTTGGGGATATGGATTTTCCGTGTTGCAACTAGAAAGCTGTCTAATTTCACTTTCATTTTCGGCAAACACCAAGCCAAGCAAAATGCTTGTTCAAATGTTTGGCACGAACACTTTCCAAATCGGCGGTCCATTTTCATGGTCCACTTTCCTCCAGAAAGGAAATGCATGCCTACACACAAGTCCTACTCTCTAAATAGTCCAAGAAAGCCAGTCAGACTCAGACGCATAGCCAAAGAAGTGACTAAGGACTCAACAAGCAAGCTGTACACTCATCATTCTATCCTCGTAGAGATATATCACTTCCAGGCCAAGTCAAACTTTACCTTAAAAGTAAGACAAGCTAATACTCTTGTGCATCGAACAGTTAAAAACATCCTTGGAAGCGCTAGGAATAGTACAAGTAAACTAATGCTAAAGAGATTTAAGAGAGGTTATGCACTTTGTATACATTGTATTGGGTAAGGTACGATTTTCTCTGTTCTTACATTACAGAAGCTATCCCTATCTCATGGAACTCCTTTGTTATAATCTTTGACTGCTAAGGGAAATCCTTCTGGACATGATGTTATAGATCTTCGTGAGTTGACTTGAGACACGAGAAGTCTTGAAGTATCTACGTAGCTGTAGGTAACTCTAGTTGGTTTTGTAGGACTGCGCTATCATTTCAGGCTGTCTCCTTCCCTTAACCCTTTCTCCGGTTTAGATTTATTGCTCTGGTTTCATTTGATATTCTCCTTAGTCTCTTGTGATATTTAACGAGGTTGAATTATGCTCGGAAACCCAATTACTTCCGCCTCTAACTCTCTCATCCCTTTGTGTTGTGAGTACAACAGTTAGTGCGCCAAGGCTAAGAATAACTAAAGGCCACTTTTGGGGTGGTGGTGGTCGCCGTGGTAAAGCTAGAGTTTGAAACTGCTAGGATATAGAACGGTGGAGAATTTTCCGGGCTCGTTTCTTATTCCAAACTCCATCAAATGTCATGTTGGCTTAAAGGATGGAGAGAGTGCAAAGGGCGGATGAGTTCACTTATTTTTCACTACATCCATTTAAACCATTGTGTGAATCGTGTATTAGCCGTTAAAATCGGTCTGCTATGCGGATAAGAAACTCCTCTTCAGTCACTGTGACTTTGAAGCATGAGCACATTCTTAAAGCAAACAAGTGTAGTTTCTTAAGTCATTCAATTATCTTAGATCTGGATCTGGCAAGAGGTTCATTCAGCCGTGTACTTATATTTTATGTATAACATAAAGAATTACGAT
The DNA here is from genome assembly GCA_034694785.1 of Agrenia bidenticulata. Lineage (NCBI taxonomy): Eukaryota > Metazoa > Arthropoda > Collembola > Entomobryomorpha > Isotomidae > Agrenia > Agrenia bidenticulata. The sequence continues at coordinate 40,399 of JAQFYM010000871.1, forward strand.
ACATCTACATTTCGGTATGTTGCATGTGTAATGTGTAATAAATGTGTTTTGGCACGGCTTAATGACTCTTGTCACCAAATGTGAAATTCCCGTCCTCTGTTGTTTAATTACACAGATGAACGGATTTACAAGACGATAAGAGATTGAAACAGACACACACATTCTATATGTATCCCTCGTATTGGACGAAACTAATTGCAATCTTATCAGTTTCGACTACCCCTGTGTTCTAATTCTACTCTCGCTGGCTTAGTCAACCGGAAGATTTCGGCAGTTTAGGCGAGACTGCTTGTGCTTACTACTACTGAAACTGGAAGTGAATTAAAACTGCTTAGCGAGGTGAAGACCTAAAACACCACTCGAACCTTATTCCCAGAAAACTCATTCGGATCCTCTAGATTCTAGAAGGGTTGAAGCTGTAGACTTCTTTAATGAGATAAATGTATTATGTATGTAATGCAAGTAGTAGATGTCTATGTACTTACTAACTCACCACTACAGCTCTATAGATCCAGGAACGAGATACTATGAACCAATGCTAGGGATAAAGACTCGTCGAGTCCTCAGGGTTATTCCGCTCAACCCTTCTCTAATGTTTGCCTAATGCCTTTGTGTACTTTTCGACGAAAAGTGTGTGTTGTATGTGTGATGTGATGAGCTTCAACTCAAAATTCATAGAATAATGTTTCATCTAACTGACTTCTTTGCACGCAGCTCGTGTCTTACATAAATCCATCTAGAATCTACTTGACTCGGACTTTCCCCATAATTTTTTCATCCGAGTTGAGATCACGAATTTTGGAATAGTATATTATTTCATAGGTTATAGAAGCTCGAGCTAAAAGTTTAAGCTGGATGTTGGATCATGAACCGGATGAGTAAGGCCTACCAACTTCTTGAGAAAGAACAACCAAGGAAGATCTCAACAATTTCAAACTCCCTTTGACATCCCCCTCCTTTTTTTTATATGATATTGACTATTGTAGCATGTGTGTTTGTATTGTGTGAATTAACAAGCGTGTACACAACTGTTCTTCCGTTGAAGGTAAAGTCTAATTGAACTAAATGAATGTCTTTGGTTGCATGGTATTTGTATATAAATTACAAGGGAAAGGATCTTTTGTGGAGAGAGCATTTAGTTGTGAAGAAGTATATGAATGAAATGAAAACAAAAGCACTCTAAGCCGCTAAGGATCAGGATCTTGTAAAATACTTAGTCATTTTTGCTCAGATCCTCCTGTCATGTCATCCTGCTCACAACTTCTTCATGGGAATGGACCATATGGTTTAAAATGTTCTATGTAACTTCAATCCTCCGTTGTCAGCAGTTTCTTTGAGGAACCCAGAGCCACTCAGACTGCCGATGCGATGCGTAGACACTTGGATGTCCAAAAGTGCGGAAACACTACATATAAGTAGCTGTAGCTAGTTATACAATGTTACAGATCTTCTAAAAACTCAATCCCATTTCTTGATCAATTTGCCCAAGATCTCAAAAACCCCGACTGAGGCAAGCTGACTACGCTCTGGATGGATCGAAACGAATGTACAGAAAGTTCTTTGAAGACGTAAAAAGCAGAGTAAGGAAATTCAAGGGGAAACGGATGTCTGAAATTGCACGAGGAATATAAGTTGTTCAAAATTACTAGCAGATTGTGGCAAAAATGAAAAATGCCTCTGAAGCAGGAGCATACAAAATAGTAAGACACGGTCCAAATCATATCTCTTAAGAAATAATATTCAGTTTCTTTCATCTGGTATCTCTTTTAACTTTTTAAGTAGTTTCCATTCTGACGACAAAGACACCATCCAGCCGCATACATCATTTTACGAATGAATTAGTTTGTAGAGAGAGATTTCAAAGTTTCCTTTTAATTTACACAATGCCCCTTGTAAAACGACAAGTTAAAGGTAGAACAAGGATGACAATAGTTAGCTACTTCATAGTTCATTCTTAGACTCTTTGAGCAAGATGGCTTTTTAGTAGTGCATGTATAAAGTATAAGGTTTAAGCAATGAATGAATAAAAGAGTTTGTAGTTTTCGAACATCAAAGGCATAGATTATTTCTCGTCTCGATTCGCCAAAGCTTCAAATAAAGATCTCTGGATTTATTGTCGGTTTACATCTCAAGGGAAACAGGCAAAAGAAGAAATGAACGGAGGATTTTATCTCACGTATCTTCCCTCTGTTCTGTGATGAAATGCATGTCGTGTAGAAAATACAACTTTACTTAGTTTGTCGAGCAATTGAGGAAAGAAAAGTTAATTTTGTAGAAAGCTGGGGCTTTTTCGGCGATATTTACTATTTGCACTCAGCATTTCTCCATCTATATACCTACTTGGATTTATATATGTTTTCACATAGTCGTGTAACAGTAAGAGTACAAGATACAAGTTTTATTTCTACAGCTCCAAATAACTCCAGTGACAATCAACAATGATAACGAGCCATGGTAGTAGAAGAGTGTAAAGTACAGTGTACTGTACTTTATGTACTATTAAAATACCAGCAAGAGAACTTGATACGTAAAGCATTCGAGAAATTCAAGCCTGTCCTAGAATTAGCTTTAGAGTAATAAAAAAAAAGTTGTTGAACTTACAGAAGACCAAAATGAACCAGTGGAGCCCAGCCAAAACCATTGTTTTTCTTCTCATTCTCCCGTAGTAAAAGTACAATGAGCTATCCCTCTGTCTTGAGAATTCATTAACACCTGAAATCTCAAGTAGTCCACCGCAGTAGTCCACAAGTAAAATGTACAGCCAAGAGCAACTGGCACCCTTCACATAGATACAATTACAGATGCTATTATAAAAGTACTGTAGAATGGAGAAAGAGCTCAAGCTGTGCCCACGTCCGTTTTCTGACTTTCTGTTGGATAGAGTAGTTGAGTTGGATGCTGGAGATTTACTGTCGGGCTATAGAAGGAAATGTGAGGAAGATCTCACCAAGTCTGTCTGTAGTTTTATATCCTTGTTATCTCGTGTTAAAGGAATTTATAAACTCTTTCTCTTCTTCGTAACTTCTTATAAGATGAGAGAATGTAAGACTGACCCACTTTTTGTATTTTCTTGTAGTGTTTTTGCGATATTTCAAACGTCCGTCAACGGTATCCAGGTCTAGGACCGCATTTCAGCATGTTCAACTTTATTCCACCTTCATCCATCCATTCAACTGTATTTTTTATGCTTTCCTTCCGTCAACTCTGTTACTGTCAACTTTACAATATGAAGTATTAACTATTTCAAGACAGTCTGTGTCTCTGCCACACTTCTCAATCTTCTGTGTTTACGTTCAGAAAGAAGTAGATGAGTTCACAACAAAAAGTCATCCTAGACCATGAATCAGGATTTTCAGGATCAAAGAATTACGAGCGACACGAAGGAAACCTCACCACAGGGTTCATCAGTCAGTTTGGAACAAAGACGAGGAAGCATAATAATACTGACATTCTCCCTTCTGATTCACTAGCAATAACGTCTTAGATTTTCCGACTTTGATGTCATTATTTCGGAGCTTCTCCAAAGCTTTCAGTCTGCAATTTCTCAGTTACTGAGGATAAATTTCGTAAACAAATAGTGGCACGTGTCACATCTTAGATGGAATGGATATTGATATTGATAAGTCAACTTTGTTGATATTGAATTTCTACGAAATAATTGTGTTGATGCACACTTTGGAGCCGATAAGATTGTCACTTCAATATCACCTTAGAATTATTAACTGAGAATCTCGTTTTTTTTTCAAACGATTGAAAGTGTCAATATAGTCCAGAAACTGGTAGAGGTGTTAGGCGAGAAGCTAAACCTTAAAAGGTTTAGAAAAATTTCCAACCTTAGTGAATAGTGAAATTTACCAGTATTTGGCTGGTAATCTTTGGAAAGTTTCTCATGCAGTTTTATGTTAGGGGTTGACCAGGAACAGTCCGGGTCTTTCCAGCTCAGCTCTCTGAAAGAGAATACAACTGCCGGAGTCTAAAGACCGGTGGATTTATTCTTCTTTTTTTGCCCCTCTGGAAAAGGATAGGGCTTTGCGCATATAAAGTTGTCTTGTCGCTGATGTTGGATGGTTGGGTGTAGATTCTCTTGAGTTTATATTCGTAGGGTTATTCGGGCTTTATCCAGTCGTTGGGTTTTGGTTTTGGTTCTCGATTTTTTTTATCACTGAAGCTGTTTCTCGAATTTGGTTGGGTTTTATAGTTTGAGTCGAGGAGTTAAAAGAAATTCCCTATACTGTACTCACAGTCACAATGCGTAAACTTGAATGACTTATATAATGTCATCCCAGCTAAATTATCTTGTTAATTAACTTGTAAATATCAATAAACCTTGCTCCTCTAAAGGGATTCCTATTTTATTTTTTTATTCGAGGCCAAATAGGATGTTTAACTTACAGTTTACTTTTGAAATTTGAAATTTATAAGTGCTTGAAGTACATGGTAATTAAAGTTATTAATAATGACCATTTAAAAGTATTTGTGCGTGCTATATTTTTAACACAAAAAACTTTTATAAATTCGTCATCAATACTATATTCTACAATTTATGTAAAACTATGCTACTAAAACATGTATTTTAAAAATTTCGACAACACTGTTTGGTAACCAAAAGGTATAAATACCCTCGAATGTATGTCTATCTAATCCTTCTTACAATTCCAATACCATTCGTAAAATATTATCCCTAACTTCGAACGGCATACATATGTAATAAAGAATTAACTGAAACTGTTGATCAGACGTATGAAATAATAGGCTAGAAGCCGTGTAAGCATGTAACCCTTACTGCAAACCCTAATGAGGTTGGGACTTGTGAGGTTGTAGTTGAAGGCTTGTTGTTCATTAAAAAATGTTTGTAGGAGTAAGCCTACTTCATTCTCCTTCAGTTTCCGCTAATAAGTCCTGCCAACTGCCAAGAATTATACCTGTAATATTAAATCTAATATTCATAATATCATTATCATATAAGTTTTGGACTCAAACAAGGCATGAATACAAACATAATAAGAAAAAAAAAATTTAAACTAGAACCCATGTGCTTTTAATGAGCTACAGAAATCCATAATCCTATTGTTCACCTAACCTAAATCATTTATTCCATTTTAAGCAAATATTCAGCCTTTAGGATTTATAATATCAACTGCTCAGTGATCCTACTCAACCTCGCAAAAGCCGTGTATCGTTAAAAACAATATGAGTTAATACAGGGTCCGCCAAGAATAACTGTAGCCAAAGCCAATAAGCAAAAATCTCAAAAAGTACTCGACCAATTTTTAATATTGAACACATTTTCTATAACTTAGAAAGCATAACCTCCATTATTGGAGATACATTATTTGTTTCGGAGATGAACAGGCAAGCATTATTAGCACACATTTCCTGATTATTTTCCATTTTCATACACTCATGTTCAACAACTTCTCCAAGCTGTTGCAAGTCAGCCTCGCCTCGTGCCTTCATTTAAACTGAACTTTGAATTTTTGAAACTCAAGAAACATAATTTATAGTAGTAGAGAGCATGTAATTTTGATTTTAAATTTCGACCATTATGCTTCAAAAAAGCAAGAAAACTTGTCATCAAGTTATTAGTTGTGAAATAAGTTTTTAATATCGAAAATCGATTGAGTACTTGTTGAGATTTTTACTTTTAAAAAGGTCCAGGCATTTGCATTTGTACGTAGAATTAATTAGGGGATTCAATAACCTAACATAACCCGAGTTAAACAAGTAGATAAACACTGAACGATAAAATATTCAAAATGATAATCGCCAAAATCACATCCATTTCCCCCATGAAATTTGACGTTAACACATAACACAAAAGATCCTACAAGAAGAAGCTTAGGAATTTAGGATTAAAATCGAAAGCAGTCGAATAACCAATCCTCAGCACTAATAATCCATTCTAAACGAAGATACTCTTCAAAATGTCCATTTTCACCTCTTCAGAGCTTCCTACAAGTGCTCTCACAATGTTTTAAAAAACAAGATACCTTAAAAGCTTGTCCAAACCAATTGCCTAAAATCCCCCGCCTCTAACCTACAGTTAACCTCTTTTTTACCGTTGACGACTATGCGTCGTACCATGGTTACAAACCGTTCAATCCCAGGTACGATCATGTG